>JAULBM010017287.1:0-11475 GCA_032357055.1 Geukensia granosissima | reverse complement strand
CACATGAACAATCTTTATGACCTTTGGAATTTTATACATGAAACAGTAGACTGACTAGTTTTTGGAGGAAAACTTCAGAGGTAACAAAAACAAATATTATCATTCAGACAAAGCTTTAGATAATATCAGACTTAGGTACGACAGTAGGCGATAGGCGTTGCAAGGTGCGGGGATAGCTGTCGTTTCAGACAACTTGTGTCTATAATTTTAAAATACTATCTTCCAATTGGATATACTTATAAAGTTCAAAACACAATCAAACATATTTTTATAGTATCTATACATTTGAAGGATGCATCAATATTTGTAAAAATATTTGATCAAGAAAAATGTAGTTTAATTAATTCTTTCTCAAAATCTTTCTATGATTTATTATGTTATAACCGATAATAAGATTGAGCTAGTCAAATTCAATTATTTGGCTCCAACTGCCTTGTCAGAAATTTTTAAGAGACACTTTTTCTATAACAAGAGTTAAGGACAAGGTTGTAACAATTTTAAACAGTTTTATAACTTTTTTCACTTGATGCCTTAATTAGTTAGTTTGTTGTTTAATTGATAGGTTAATTGTTGTCCAATTATTTTTGTTGAATTTCATCATCGCTACATGTATTTATTACATGTTTTCCTTGGTGGCATTGCTCTATCTATCCATTCATCTAGCTCTCCATTTGTGTGTCACACCAAAAGGGGTACTTCTTGTAAACTGTACCTGCATCTGTATTCTATTTATGATGTTGTCTCATCACCCAGCTTTCCACCAGTCTGTCACACCAAAAAGGAGTACTTTGTGTTAACTGTACCTGTATCTGTATTCTATTTATGAAGTTATTCAAACTTATCTGTCCATTCATCCAGCTTTCCACCAGTCTGTCACACCAAAAGGAGTACTTTTTTACCTGTACCCACATCTGTATTCTACTTATGATGTTTTTCCAACTTATCTGTCCCATCATCCCGCTTTCCATCCGTCTGTCACACCAAAAGGTTTTTAAACTGTATCCGTTTCTGTGCTCTATCTACGGAATTTTTTTAACTTGTTTGTTTGTTCATCTAGCTTTCCATCCGTCTGTCACACAAAAAAAAGGGTACTTAATAATGTTAACTGTATACCTGAATCTGTACTCTGTCTATGAACTTATTCAAACTTATCAGTCATTTCATCCAACTTTCTATATGTCTGACAAATTACAAGGAGTACTTTATTTGTGTAATCTGTACGTTTGCATCCTGTCTATGAGAGAATTAATCATGAAATCTGATTGGTCCAAATTTTGATATTCTTTGTCAAAAGTACTTTTAAACTAAATCCAACGGGGCGTATTTTGATGTCTTAGCCTAACAGAACAAGGGATATTATATCAATTGTGTTTGGATTTTGAACTGTCAGACACACCGTGGGTTCTTTTTCAAGGTCGGTACATCATGTTGTTGTATTCACAATTGTTTTTATACTATGCATCAACTGCAATTAACGTCAGATCCATTTGGTTTTGTACACGTGTCGTTTTGTCACACCACTGTGTCAGGTTAGGGGAGTTGTTGGTGAGAGCCCCAAAAACGTGTTTTAAGCCGCCATATATTAGAAGAAAGAATATGGAATGTATGCTAGAAATACACACTCCACATCTTTTTGGGTTGAGCGCTGCATAATTTCTCGTTGCCTTAGTTCACTAGATTTCCGTGGGGCAGGAAACAAATTCCTTGCATTTCTCTCTCTTATTAAAATACCAAATGTGCCAATTGTAGGTCAGGAACCTACAATCAAGTGGGTGTCAAATGATTTTATGTTTATGTTACTTGTATATTTATTTGGCCGATTATCGATGCCAGGAACGTATATAACAGTTATGTACGTCCCTGTTGTTACACTATATCACCACATTTTGTTTTCAGGAAGAAGTCTGTTTGTTCATTTCCTATAATGTTAAACTAACTTAATAATATATTCTACTCACAGCCTCGGTGGTGTAATGGTTAGCTGCTCTCCTGGAGTGCGGAAGGTCGTGGGTTCGATCCCCGACCGGGTAAAACCCAAGACATTAAACTTGGTATTTGCTACTTTTTCGTCAAGCACTCACAATTTACGATTAAGAGCGATTTAATACTCTGATCGGCCCCGAGTCAAAAAATATGTCTTGGTAAAGTGGCATATCTTCCTGTGGACTGTTGCTTTCGTGAGTTAGCATTAAACATTTAAGACCCGGCTCAGCGTGTCGGTCTAGTACAAAGAATGCTTCATTCATCGTCGCTCATCATAAATATGCTCTCGTCCTGAATATGCATGAATTATTTGCCGCTGGACGTTAAGCACTATCAAACCAATCAATTTATATCGCACTCTCTCAGCCATCTTGGGTTAAAAAACGACGCCTAAAGTAACAACACACTCTTTCCCCTTCATATAAAACATTCACAATTTGTACGAATAACGCACGCATAGTGATACAGTGATGCCAATACCTCATGCACCTGACCAAAGTATAAAGAATAATCTTAAGTATATGTTTTAGTGTTTAAAAATACAGATAAAGAAAAGTCGTAAGTATATCTTTATACACACGATTACTCTTTTTTTTCACTACTAAAACGTCAAATTACTGTGGTTTTGACTGTGGTTGTCTTATTGGTTGGTAAGCGGGGATGCTGAGTAGAGAATATGCACTATTCCATCCACAGGGAAAATCTAAGCTTTAGATTTTTTTCCGGGTGCACAAATATCTCCCCTTACTTCAGCCCCCTGTGATTCCACCAAGGCTTGGTTCCAATCGGCTAGAAAGATCTACACTAAATGAGTTTGAAAAAAGAGGTAGGACCTTTTTCCTCAGTATTTTTTTTTTTTTTTTGGCTTAACCAAAATCCTTGCATAAACATTGCTTTTAATTCTGTCCCCCCCCCCCCCCGATCTGCCAATTTCAGCCCCTTTATTTGAAAAGTTTAGCACGAACAAACTCACAACTAAAGCGGTGTTAGCAGTATTGCAAGAATGGTGGTGTATAACCCTGTGACTATCTGATTTCTTTGGACAGGAAATTCTGTTTTTTCATTTAAATATACATAGGTGACGCCAGTTTATAACCTTTGTTACCAAAATATCTGATATGGCAATACAAGGTAAACTGGCCATACCTGTTTCACATTGGTTCTCTAATTGTCAAGTTCGTTATTGGAAAGTCAGTGGGGATGCCAGACACCAGAATAATTCTGAGAAGGAACAACCTACACACCATTTTGTTCCAACTGCTAAGCAATTATAGATGAGAAGATTTCAGTGAATTCCCATATGGTCCTATTTTTGGTTGGCTTACGGAGCTGGGAAACTTTCCATACTATTTCAGTAATGTTTGATTGCAATCGGCTTAATAGTTTCGAAGATTCTAAAGATCTTAATGTTTTTGTTTATCTTATTAAGTTAATGGTGGCTATCTTCGTTGGCGGACGAGGTGAAGTTGGCGCGACCCAAAGACTATTCCATCTATTCGAATACTCAAGTAACAACTATTGGAAAAGATCATATTGCTATAAGTATAATACATCCCGAGTTTGGTTTTAATCCTACGAGGGGTTCTCAATTAGTATTTTTAATAAATTTTTATATGTTTTATGTTTTTTATGAGTCCGACCCCCACAGTCAGCAATCTAAGATAATGAATATACACCAAAGTAACAACTCCTGGTAAGCACCTCGTTAAAGAACATTCACCCCATGTATGGTTTCAATCCTTATTTCCCAATCCTATGCTAAACCACCCCTTTTTCTAGCATGCAGTTATCAACACAACACCTAATGAGGAACATTCATACTATGTTTGGTTTCAATTCATTTAGTGGTTTCCTTCGAAAAGTGGATGGACAGAATGCAAAGTCATTAGCAATAGCTCATAGGATAATTCGAGTTAGGTGACCTAACGATTAAGTTGACATATACATGACTTTACTACTTGACAATGTACGGAGAAGGTACATCCAACAATGCTCCACATTTTATCCACCACATGAAGCTTAAAAGCAAGATAACTCGTCTCAAAAAATGACTGTTTGAAAAGTCAAATAGATGTCAATGTGAAAAAAACTTTGGTTGCTCTAAGGTTAAGAGATATATAACGCTTCAAAAAAATGTTTACTCCATCCTTGTCCACTGAAAATCATAAGTTAAATGTTTAAGAAACATAAACCAATCAGCTAATAATTGAACTTCCCAAAACAAATGAAATGTCACCGGGTTTTTACTACGAGTAACACGACGGGTGTCACTATAGTGGAGCAGGAGTTGCTTACCCTTCCGGAGTACCTGAACTCACCCTGGTTTTTGTAGGGTTCGTGTTACTCTAGCTTTAGTTTTCAGGGTAGTGTTGTGTGTTCTATGTTTTCTTTCGTTTCATTTTGTTGGCCATGGTCTTGTTTGTCTTCCGACTTCTTCAGATAATTCTAACTGGTGATCAAGGCCTCCGTGGCAGCATGCTTTATGCTTCATGGCAAGTTTCATTTAGAGATCAAGTACTGTTGATAAGAAAACAAAAACTTGGACGTCATAAATATTTACAACATATCCTTTCATTACATTAGAGTTTGTTTCTTGTGCTTTATGGAAAACGTAGGAAATCCGCCTTGCTTGAATATGTATGCTCTTGTATTTTTTTTCACTTTGTGAACATTTTTTGTCAGTTCATCTGTTTATTGTCTGTCCTATTAAAGCTATTTTAAACAGCCAAGACAGATTTTGTAAGATATACATTGTACTTGCCAGTGTAAATCTGCAATTTATTGACCTTTCCCCGCATTTGTGTGCTTCAATGCACAGATGTAGGGTCGTCGACATCTAGCCAAGAATTCCACTCAAACTGGTGCCAGGGACCGTATTAAACTTACAGCGAGGTTCGAGTTCTTACTCGTGTTGAAGGGCTCCCTTTGACTTTGAGATGAACAGCAATCAAAGCGCTGTTCCTTTGCTTGGAATTTACTTACAGATTTTGGGTCAAGAATATTTAAACCATACCTTTTTTTCTATTTCATTCTGTTTGGCTCCAATTTAGCAAGAAGTTCCTCACAAGAAGATTTTAAAAAAATTTCCCATAGGATACAATGTTGAATTAAGATTGGCTGTGGCAGTTATCTTGGTTGGCAGACAGGGTCATCAGATAAAATTCTGGAAGAGGACCACATAAGGACAATTTTACTTAAGTTTGGAATTAGCTCAGCAGTTTTGGAGAAGATTTTTTAGAAGTGACCCCCTTTTTTTCTATTTTTAGCAAACGACGGCCATATTGGATGGTCAATCATGATCCGGGATACAATTCTGAAAGGGGACCATCCCACCAAAGTTTGATCCTAATTGGCCAAGTGTTTTCAGAGAAGAAGATTAAAATGTGTATTGTGGATGGACAGACAACGGACGCCAAGTGATGGCAAAGGTTCACATGGCCTTTTAGGCCAGGTGAGCTAAAAACAGACTTCCCTAAAAATGGTTAAATCCTCAACTTATTTTTTTTTGGCATTAGTTTAAAAACAGACGTAAAAATGCCAAACCAAAATAAAAATTTGAAGTCATAACTACTGACTGTACTAATGTTATGGTTTTAAAAATAAAAACGCAGTTTCATTTGTCCATTACTTAAGGAACTGAAAAGGACTGTCAGGCAACCTATGACAGATTTTGTTAGATTTCTTTGCCTGTGTATATCTGTAATTTGTTGACTTTACACTGCTTTTGTGTGCTTCAATGCAAAGATGTAGTGTCCTCAACATCTAGCAAAGAATTCCTTTCTAACTGGTGCTATGGGTGGTCTAGAACTTTGTGAGGTGTGAGTTTTTACTGTTCAACTGTGTTGAAGGCCCCACAGTGACTTTGAGATTAAAAACAGCAATCTAAGCATTGTTCCTTTGCTTGGAATTTAATTGTATATGATGGAATATCAAATTTTGTACAACTTCATCCAAAAATTTTCAAGATGGCATATGATGTTCAGATGTATCATTGCAAATAAAATAATGTTGAGATCATGGATATATTTTATTCTCCATTTTTATTATTACAATGTGGAGTTTACATATGTACAATAAACATGAGCACTATCTATCACATCTACACAGCACCTCATAACAACAACAATGTACATTCTATAATGTACTAATAAAGGGAAAGCTTTAATTGCACACAGCTGTACTACATGTATGATAATTACCAAATTAACTTTGGCTAGGCCCATCAAAAGTCCATCAAAACCAACTTCACACCTTGCTTATTTTCACAGGCTTTCATTTCCATAACATTTATTATTAATGATACACCAAAATAAAAGTATTTTTGTCTGTTCTATTGTAAGGACATCTCTCAGAGATCTCTGAGCATTGTTTCATAAATTTTCGGTTTTAAAAATATCAGCAAACAGTGCAATTTTTATCTTTGAAACTTTTTATAAAGTTTTTCAAACTAAGCTCTTAATATAGAACAGAAATACAACAAAAGTAAGCTGAGCAGAAAATTACTATAATTTACATTAACACAGTTTTGTTTCAGAATCTTTTGCAGAATAGATTGTAAAAATTTCCAAGTATCTGCCAAAAAAACAACACAACTGATCAAATCTAAGATGAATGAGAGGATTTCCAGCAAACAGTGTATTATAACAAGTTTTGTTAGAAAGGATAAACAACTAATTCATACATAATAAATAAAATGTTCATCAGGACTTCATGTTTTTTCACAAAATATCCTAAAAAATTTTAAGATATAAAGGTATTTACCAAGTCAATCTCATTCACATTATAAACTTATACTGCTATGAAAAGCAAAATAATAAAAGCATCTAAACTGTGTATTTGTAAACCCAGTAAATGGCAAGAAACTTAATATTAACTGGAGAAAATTGTGGCCACCAAAGAAATACCATTACACAATGGTTTTTATTAAAAAAAATTCTTTAACACGTTGAAGGTGCACAACCAACAATTTTGAAAATAGGTGCCTCTTGATGGTCCCATATATTTAAGTTTGAAACAGCCTACCTGAAGCTATTTAACCTTATATATAACCTATCAAGCAAATTTTCAAGATTTAGATTTGTGAACACAAAAGCATACTAAAGTGTACATTTCATTCAATTAAACAAATCACAAGAATCAAAATCATATACAAAAAAATGAAATCCATGAAAATTATAAATTAATTTAAGAAAGTGATATCAGTGCAATGAAAATTTATCATTTTATTGGTTAGGACGAATTCTTTTGAAGAAAAAAAACCTCGACATCACAGATTGCACTGTTAAAATATGTTATTTCACCTATCTCTGGTACAAAAATCTTGTAATGAAAAAAAAAAAATGTAATCAAAATTTATGTATGATTTTACATACAGAACATTCATGAACATGTATTACATGTATTTTACCATTCAATTGAAAAGCAGCAGGTAAAAAGCACATTCAACAACATTAACAAATCATACCAGTCAGTCAATAAACATTTACAAGCACTTATCAATATGCCTTGAGTGTTTGGGGAAATGAACATCATCATTTTTCTATAAATGAACAAACTGGTGATCTCCATGAGATCAAACTGGTGTTAGACTTGTTCTTCTTCAGTTGAAAGTAAAAACTCTAAAACAAATTTCATAATTCATAGTGTTTAGAGGTAACAGATTTCAGTTTCCACCAATAAAAAAAGGACTTATTGTATTAATGTCCCTGAGGGAAATTTAACATGTTTATATATGAATATGGAAAACCAATGAGGAGATGAACTTAATCCCCCCCCAATAGTTGAAATAGTCCCCATTTTGTTATATATATAAATTTTGTACTGAATTAATGCACATGCAGGATTTTCAGCACCAGACATGATTTTTCCAGTGTAGAAAAAAACAGAAATGGGTTAATGGAAGCTGTATTTTGTATTTGAAACTAGAGGCTCAGGAGGCTGAGCCTGTATCGCTCACCTGCAATTTGGCAAAGAAGTTTCAGAGGAGAAGATTTTTTAATGAATCAGCCAATCAGAAACAAGAATTGTCTGGCAGCCTTGTTTTTGTCCGATTTGGATGAAATGAGGAAACTTTGTAAAGGACTTTTCATTGATGCTCTACATTAAATATTAATCAATTTCACCAAGCAGTTTCAGCCAATCAGAAACAAGATTTATCCGTTGCGGCCATGTTTAATTTCAGATAAGGACAAAATTAGGAAACTTTGTAAAGTTACCTTCACAAATGCTCCATATCAAACATTAATCCATTTGGCCAAGTCGTTTCAGATGAGAAGATTTTCTAATGTATCAGCCAATCAGAAACAAAATGAAGAAACCTCATAAAGGATCTTTCACTGATGCTACAGTTCAAAAATAAATCCATCTGGCCAGGCAATTTCAGAGATGAAGACTTTTTAATGTATCAACCAATCAGAAACATGAAGCATCCATGGCGACAATGTTTTTGTCTTATCCACACAAAATGATGAAACTTTATAAAGCACATTCCATAGATGCTCCAATTCAAATATTAATACATTTAGCGGTTTAAGAGAAGATTGTCTTATGTATCGGCCAATCAGAAACAAGAATCGTCCATGGCTGCCATGTTTTTGTCCGATCGGGATAAAATGAGGAAACTTTAAAAATGACCTACCATAGATGCTCCATGCCAAATACTAATCCATTTGGTTAAGCGGTTCAGAGGAGAAGATTTTTAATGTATCAGCCTATCAGAAAAAAGAATCGTCCATGGCGGTCATGATTTTTTTTCGATCGGGATGAAATGAGGAAACTTTATAAATGACCTTCCATAGATGCCCCATAGCAAATATTAATCCATTTGGCTAAGCGGTTTCAGAGGAGAAGACTTTTAATGTATCAAAATCGTCCATGGCGGCCATGGTTGTGGACAGATCGGGACGAAATGAGCAATCTTTATAAAATACTTTAGATAAAACCTTCCTGTAAAGTTTGATTTGAGTTAATGAAAATGTGAAAAGTTAACGACGGACGACGGTCGAGAGACTCCAGACACCAAGTGATGACAAAAGCTCACATGACCTTTGGCAAGGTGAGCTAAAAATAGCGTAATTACGAATATATTAATAATTTTCGATGCCTCAGTAGTCCTGTACATCCCACTTTTAAAAAAAAATTTGTTGTGCCATTTACAAAAACAATAATCCCATTTTAACCCCCACTACTTTATTACTATATGGCCCTAGACATTTACAACAAAATGATGATTGAAAAATTAATCACTAAAAGGTCTTCAATAATTCAGATATTAAACATTTTAAGTAAATCTAATCACCTACCCGGAGACTCAAATTAATGCTACAAGTTAATGTAATACTACATGGTCATTCTCGGCGTAAGATGATGTATGACTACACCAAACAGCATCGGCAGTGCACATGTAAACTAAATCACAAACATGCTTTTTTACAATTTATAGCAGGATTCCATTTATTGTGAATTGTGTTACTGGACCAATCATATCATATGTATCTGTACTGATGAATGTCTGTATATTCTGGGCCTTGTTTGATAAAAAATAAGTCACTGGCAGCTGTTTTGATGCAAGGACTTGCTGTAGCACACGCCTTTACAGCTTTGTGCATTTAAGGTTTTGAACCAATATTCGCACTTTTCCATATCGGCCCGGGTATCATTCAGAGACTCCCATATTAAATATTTGGGTCCAGAGATGATGTTAGGGCCGCTATGGAAAAGGGCATGTTATTATCTGTAAATCATAACAATTTTTCACAGCTGAAGAAAAAAATTCTGATGAATTAAACATATTAAATATCATTTATAAAGTTTTAACAATAACAAATATATATATCTAGTAACAGATGTATAACATTTGTAACACGTGGTAGGTTCGTATCATATAAACATCTGACTAATGGTTTTAATTCATACTTTAAAAGTTAACTGTGACATTTCCACTTAACTTAAGAAAAGAAAACAGACATATCTTGGAAGTTGGTAATGCTTGTGCTGAGTCAATAACAATAGGATAAACTTGGACAGAATTACTACACGATGTAATTGCATTTATATAATTTTCTTTTCTCGAAACTATTGCATTAACATCTACACTTTCTTGTTCATAATCTGAAGATGACTCTTACTATTTGTGTAGATGAACTACGTTGTTGAATACTTACAGTAATGTTAGTGATAGAGTCACGATCACCAGAAGTGATATCACTTAAGATATGAGGCATGTTTTCCTGCTTATCAAGGGAAGCAGTGCTATATTGATTGATAGATTGAATATTACTAGATTAATGCCTTCAACATTGGAATGCAATAAAAAACCTACAGTCGTTTTACGGCTTATTTTCAGGCCTGTGATTTACTTTGCGAATATTACTAACCATAATGTGTAACGGTATAAACGGTAACGGTAACGGTATAAATATCCGTTTTTCGGCTAGTTATTTATCCTAATCGTTACCCGAATGTAATGTGTCGATGTTGAACTTAAATATTCATCCCTGTTGGAGGCCTACAACATGGAATTTAAAAAAAAAAAATATTAAAAAGATGTTTAATTTTTTTCAAGAATCTTCTACATTGAGGGCATGTTGTGTTTAAGGGTTTAAGGTAGTACTTTAGACTCTTATTACATTTTTTCATATTCAACTGTGATTTAAATATTACAATTTTGTTTGTCATTTAAAATGGTTTCTTAATTTTTTCTTAAAAAGATGTTTAATTTTTTTCAAGAATCTACTACATTGAGGGCATGTTGTGTTTAAGGGTTAGAAGCAATTCCTGCTCCGCTTACGCCACCCTTCATTTCATTGTTTTGTTTTCATTTATTTATCTAACGACTTTTGTTTATTGTACGTTTTACTTAATTACATGTCGACCTTTTATCAAATGTGGATATTAAAAAATTCGAGATCTTCTTCAATAACTCAAATCAGATTCTTTTAAATTTTTTTAAAGTATTCAAACTTTTGACTTGTCAACCCTTTATGTCACGATTCCACATTCACAACTTTATGACTAAAAAGTTGAAATATCAGTGTTTTGTTAAACAAAATGGAAATCCAAGATATAAATATTTGGTTTTAGGTAAAGAAATGTCTTACCTTGTACAAAATAATGTAAGAGAATACATCGCTTGTGCTTATGGTTATATTCTCAAAATGCTAGACTTTCTGATTGACAACATTTTTGTAGAATTAGGTGCTCTAGTTTTTCGACAGACCGTTGGCATTCCAATTGATGCAAATTGTGCGTCCTCTAGCCGACGAATTTCTGAAGCAAAAAATCATTTAGGGTTCCCTGCGAAATATCAAAGAGAAATTGGCCTGATCGCAATTTTACATATCGCTATATCGATGGTGTTTAGTCATTGAATAATTGTAAGTTAATTGAACATCTAGACGAATTATATCCAAATGAACTACAAATTAAGGAGACCACAGATTCAAAAAATCTGCTGCATTCCTAGATTTATTCCTCGAACTTGACCAAGAGGTA
>JAULBM010017276.1:0-11475 GCA_032357055.1 Geukensia granosissima | reverse complement strand
TTTGAGTTTTGAATGTGGAATAGTAGTATACAGGGTGGAAAAATCAAATGTTTTGATGCTATTGCAAGAGGAAAGGGGTCTTGATTTCAGGCATTCTAACAGATCTTTAGAATTTTTTAGAATCCACATTTGAATCACGCCACTTCTAGTATGGCTTGTTTCACAGTAACTCTGGTGCCCATTTTTTTACTGCTGAAAGAATAACTGTCAGTAACATGGAAAGAGGTTTAGTGCAGCAATTGGCAGACCCTGCAATATAACGTTGTTTGTAAGGAAGCTTTAGAATCCAGTAAAGTGAAGGAAGATCGAATTCTTCCTTTTTAGTTAAAATTCCAAAGGAAGACAAAACTGACCAATGATTGTCAAGGATTTCTCCTTTGGAAAGTGACAACAGACAGATATGAAATTTGGATATGTTATTGAGGACAAATAAAGCATATGGAGACAGCATCTAAAATGTTTCACATTTGTCATTCCAAAGTTATGCCCTGAAAATAGCTATTTACTCTATAGATGTTAGGCATTTTTTGGAGGGGGAACACATTATTGACACATTTTTTTCTATGCTTGTCTTCTGTTTCTGTTCTTTAGGCCATCTGTCCTCAGACCCAACAATTTTAGTCTGGCCGATTTGTACCAATATCTTCAATTTCTTTTTTTTTTTTTGTCAATATATTACATTGGTTATACAAACTAAATTTACAACAAAACACAAGGTTGTTTTCAAGCAATGATGCATTTTTATTGATTTTTTGTATATTTTCTTATTTTTCCTGTCTCATGCATTTCAACATATTTATCTGATGCAAATAATCAATAGTTTCCAATAATTCACCTTCTCAGTGTACATGTTGTATTAACAATTTATATCAAATATAAAATCTTATATTGCAAAACTGTAAAAAGACACCTGACAAATATGAGATAGTCTTGTACATTTCATTTTATACAAACAAACCACATCAAAATCATATTGGAATTTTAAAAAATCTTACTTCATGTGTGCACACCCAACATCAGTCAAAATTGTTTAAGTAAATTTGTTCTTCAAAAAATCAACTTTTGCTTAAAATTTCAGAACAGATATGAATAATGGTATTTATAGGGCAAAACCCAAACACCATTAATTGTTGAGCAAAAAAACTGTATATTTACACATGATACCCACTTTGATTTGCAAGCAGTCAACAAGCTCTTAATTTTAAAATTTTATGTTAATATTAAGGATATGAAAATACTGTTCCTTTCAATCGATGTAAAAACATTTTTTCAAATAAAAATTTTTTATCTTGTATTGAACTTCAGCAGGTATTAAAAGTTATTGTCATTGATCCAATATAATTACAACATTAAGAACCCAATAACAAAAGTTGCAGACACCAGCTGCTTAACAAAAGTCCTTATCAAAATAAAACTATAAATCAAAAGAAGGAATGTTAAGGCAAATTATATAAACTTTTGCTGACGTCCTTATATAATGCTGGTTTTATTCGTAGGTGAGAATTCAACAACAAATTTCTAGTCCAATCTTGAATTTTCTAATAAAGTTCAGTAAGACTTTTCTAAAATGAACCAGGCATAAAGATTATAGTTTTCATGCCAATTTTACCACTCAACACTAAATACTTTTTCATTCTAGTCCCAATAAGGGTCGATTCAGACAGGTTCACTGGTTTAGCAATCTAAAAAAAACAACAGGTTTCAAACCATTGGTTTAATATATTTAGGTTGTAAAAATAAACCCTACAAGATGAAAGATATCCCATCTAAGGCCCTGTTCTCACTAGGCTTTATTTAATCCTGATCAACTTAAGCCAGTATAAAGGTATTTGATTGTGTTCACAATAGTGTTGGGTTTGAAACAAAGAAATCAAAAGACTTTAAGTACACTACTAATTATGATGTCAGATTTAATCCACATTTTTAGTTCACACTACAACTTAATCCGGATTAACTTAATGCAATTTAAGTTAATCCAGATTAAGTTAAACCTACTGTGAACACAATGTGACTAAATCTACATTTACCTTAGTTAATCCGGATTAATTTTTTTAGTGTGAACAGGCCCTTAGTGTTCCTGTCAAGTATCTACTGTCCTTCATTAACTAGAGATGAAGTCAGCATGTAAACAAATTTAGCAGTCAAATGACAAGATATCACTTCCTAAACAATACGCACATAACTTTTTAACATCATTAGACAAACCTAGCTTTTGTAAAAGACAAGGTTTGATAAGACCAATTTTTGGTCCCATAATTCTGTCAGAATTTCAAAGCGTTCAAAATAAAGTAATACATGGATAAAACCAAGGGTTAAACAGCAGGTTAGAAATACCTCAAAGATTTTATTGTGCATGTGTCCTTTGCTATGCTCTCACATTCGAAACTTGTGGAGTAAATACACAAAAAATCATTATTTTCTAAAAATAATTAGTACTTAAAGTATACAGTACATACAGTAAGTGTCCCGAAGTGGCGCACTGAGGCATTTCATTGTATACTTTATATAAAATTGTATTTTTTCAAAAAATTTTCATGAAGTTATTACTTATGTATACAATTTTCATGAAATTTTTACAATCAAACAGAGAATTTTAAAAAGTTTCATTGTTTATTTAGGCATGATTTTCTGACTTGTATGTTACAACGAAATAAAATGTACTTGCGATGTCATTTTTCCCTAAATTAGCGAGTAAAATTATGATGCAAATTTGATCTCTCTCTTCAACTCTTAAGCTTTTCAAAAATGCAAGTATGAAAATTATGCCCAAATATACAATAAAACTCCTTGAAATTCTGTGTTTAACAGAGTTAATTTCATGAAAATCTGGTAAGAAAAGACTTCATAATTATTTTTTGAAAAACTGTGGTTTTACATGAATATAAAATGAAAAACGTTCAGTGTGCCAATAGTTTTTGGCCACATACTGTACATAAACATGATGACTGAACATGGATGCACTGTATATTTTCAGGACATAAAAATTGAAATTTATGAAGTCTTTCGAGACGATATTAAGTTTTCAAATCAGGCTGTATTAATTGTCATATCAAAAATGTTTATGTCAATTATCGATTTTGATGCCAAATTCTGGCCTTAATGTTACTCTTTTTTATTATTTCTAACCTTTTATGATGAAAGCAGAAATCTGCTAAAGAAAGAACATTTTTTATCACAGATGACATATGTTTACATTTTGTAAAAGTATTAGTACTTGTATTCACAGATTGAATTTTTGCAATAGGTATAAATTTGGCAAATACTGTTTATTCCTGTAACATATGGGTTCATTTTGATACTTTGCAGTTGCAGAATTGATTGAAAATAGTAGCTGCTAAAATATCATAAAAAATAAAACAGCATACATGTTACTTTTACAGAACCCTGCTTTACACAGATAAGCTATAAAATAACTTGACAAAGGCAACATGGATTTGGAATGATATCCATAAATGACAATAAAGACAGATTTTACAATAAAGCACAAATTTAAATACAATGAAATAAAATTTAAAACAATACATGTAAATTATACTCTTAGTTGCTTATACATATTATAACTAGCAAAGGCAAGATGTTAAGGTGTCAACTGATGCTTTAGCCAATGGGCCTGTGTCCCTTCCAATCCCTTCCCTGCTGAAAAATTTATGAAAGTTGCAAGGGGAGGGGGGTTGTTATGATATTTATATATGTTGGTCTGTGCACCTTATTTACAAAAAAAGTCTGCTTATTTCCATGAAACAATTTTCATCAACTAATGTGTTACATGTCAGTCATGTTTGATATTTGGATCATTTCCAAATCTATAAAATGAAAATTTTCATTGTGAACATGGTAATTTGAACCTGGTTAAAATGAGTCCTCTCTCCATAAAAGTTCCAACTTAAACACAAATCATGATTTAGCACCTTTTAATTTTGGCCTTAAAATGAGTGATTTCTGAAAAACGAAAGAGAAATCACATCTCCAGACCTACATGTTCCATATATGATAATTCTAGATAATGTTATTGCTTTTGATATAAACATGGATGCTCCAAAGAGATAGAGACAAACTATGTTGTGCCATATAACATATCAGGGGTATGATAAAAAGAGACTTATTTAAAATATGTACATGTACAATTTATCACAAGTAATATGTGAGACAGCTTAATATTTATGGGCAATGTCATTTACATTTTTTTCCAACATGACTAGATTATTTAACAGTATATGGATGAATTCAGTCACAGTTTGCTCAGTTTTTGTGCCTGCACCATGAGATAAAAGCAGTGTGTCATTATGAGAAAGTTGAACAAACAAACATTAAAGTAAGTATGGACAATACATTTCTCTAGAAGGGGTTAAGTGCTCGACATCAGATCAGAAATGGAGAAACTTCAATTAAATTAATATCAACTGCATTAGAATATAAAAGCCTAGATTGCCACCTGAACCAATAGAATTTAATCCTTCAAAAACAAATATGTCAATGTACTTTGTATGTGTGATCATTGAAGCAAAATATCATTACTTGTGGAAAACTCTCTCTAAAGCTGACCACTTTTCCAAACATAACATGACCACATTTTTGCAGTCATATAAAACACAGACTTAAATCATATCTAGAGTTAACAACTTAAAAACTTTTAACAAATTTTTCCTATAAAACATTCTTGTATAAAAATACATAATTTTCCTTAAAAAATCTATACAATTAATGTGTAAGGTGTATATCTTTAATAACTAATAAACACGTGAAACCCATTTAGATTCTCCCTGAATTTTTTATCAAGGGAGATAACATAAATTTCAAACTTTCTGTGCATTACAAATAAACATAGAATGATAATTAAAAATGCTATTGCAGAATTAATTATATTTGTCATGATCCTTTGAATATCAGTCTGAAAGAACACTAAAAGATGAATGAAACATGATAAAATCACATAATGAAAAATAAATATAACAGGTAGATATTTATTTGATTGCAATATTAATGCTCTTCTCCAATTTTTCAGTTTACCCTGCCTTAATACTTTATCGTCCATCTGTTCTCATGTCCTCTGGAGTTCCTTCTTTGGACCCTAAATAATCACCAAGAAGTTTGGCACCACTGATTCCACGAACAGTTATTTTGTTTGGTCGTACTAAAAGTCCATGATCTGGTTTACATGTGAAATATCGTCTTTCCTGAACACTTCCATCATTTTTACCCTTTGGAGTTCGTAATTCAACCCCCACCCATACCCCCTCTCCAAATTCAGCAGGTCCAATATATCGCACAATTCCTAAAATATAAAACAGAAAATCTCAATTTTATACTAACATTCATTATATTTGTTTAAATTATGTGGTAAGAAGGCTATCTGTAACATGTTTTCATTGTACTTTTACAGGGAAATTTACCAAAATATGATATATTTTCACAATGTAGAAATTTTATACATATAAGCAAGGTAAGATATGGTTTTATCAATGCTGACCGTTCTTTGCTTTTTTTCTATTTAATATTAATTTCCACTGTAAGACAACTAAATGCAAAGAAATGTTATGATTCAGCAGTGTGATGATATAGTTTTATCATACATACCCAATTCATTATTACAGAATACACTCATACCCACTTCTAATTTAAATTCTGAACTAGAACCAGGTGTCCTTGATATGCTGTGACCACTTTTAGGCCTACAATAGTTATAAATTGTACACAAATGAAGCAGAAAACATATAACAATAACATGAAAAGACCATTTGAATAACATCCAAAAGCTTTTTTTGCATTTCTTTCTAGAACAGGTAGCAATAACAAATACCAAAAGAAATTCAAAAGGATTCATGATTGGGACCAATTTACAGAGGTGAATTGATTTTCTGAGGGACCAGTTTGATAGGTTTCATTGTATGATGGTCTGTGAGACAGCCATCCAAATTGCCTTCATTACAATCAACCAAACATCTACAGGTTATATTAAAGCATTCAGCAGTGGGTGAAGATCAACAGTATAGGACAAGCTGTCAATGTCAAATCCACCCCCCACCCCCACCCACCCCCAAAAAATTAGACAATTCAAATGTAACAATAATTGGTCGATTAAAATAACAGTGTAAATTGAGTAACAGTAACAATTTGTGTTTCCATGGATACTAAAAATCTTTTAATACATAATTTATTTTGTAAAAATTTAATTCAGAGATCAATTTAAATTTGAAAAAAAATATTTTTAATTTATTGCAACCTTGTAATTCTGTTAGCTTAAACAAAAGCAATACAAAGAAATATACACAATAACCCATTTCCTTTACAAGTAGAATTAAAAACAATAATACAAATTATACAAAAGATAAGTCTTGTGGTTTTCAGATCATTTTCAAAATGAAAATTCTTCAAACAATATTCAATTAAAAAGACTAAATCAAACTTTTAATAATGATCTCTTTAAATATGATAAATGAAATTTTGATTGAACTAAAAATATTATGTAACTCACTCTGAACTAGCATGTAAAAAATTTATAACAATGCCATATCATACTTGTTTTATCTTCATATAACTTTTGAATACCAACCTTTTGATGGGTGTCCTTGACCTTCCGGTAAATGAGCCACCTGAAAGGAGAGCATGCACTAGCAAATCAACAAGAGCACTATCATTATGATGCCAACAAGATTATCATACATGTATCATACTGATATTGTTGATTCAAAAATAAATGTGTGCATTCTTCTTTTTGGATATTGCAAATGAGTTTTAATGCAATTCTCAGCATGACAACATTTGAGAAGTATCATATACTAAACCAAGGTGAAGGTGTAAAATTAAATAATGGTATGTTTTAATCCTAGGAAGGTAAATCTTTTGTGCCTTTTTTCAAGATTAATTTATTCTAATACATGTAACAGTTCAATTGATGTATTTTAAATGTATTGTTGGAAAAGATATTAATAAGTGTAAAACATGTCAAATCTGTTTAAAACATTTTAACTATAACTAAATGAAGCCAAAAAACTAATAGACTTGTTTAACATCTAATAAATGATGTCTCTTACTTCTTCTGTCAATCTTCTCTGATACAGCTCCCCAGCTTATGGCATCTAATGACTCGCTGGAACTAAATCTTCTGTCTCCTAATCTGAGTAAAAATCAGTCATGTATGATATATACTCAATAATTAATTTTATTAAACCGAGAAAAATGCATTGTACACCAGTGAAATTTCTTCCTCTTGTTTTTGTCAACAGATAAATGCCAATTCTAGAGAGAGTGGCAAACACTACCTCTTTAATCAAGGCCATATAATAAAAAAATCCAAGATTATCAGTCCTCCCACAATAATTTTGTCAACACCTCAAACAATTTCATTTTGAATTTTTGTCCATTTTCTTAATTTTCTTTTAAATTTACAACATTTTTCATTCAAAATAGTTTTTTAGAAACCAAATTTGCCCCCCACCCCAAAATTGAAATTGGATGAGTTTCAAGGACTTTTTTCATTATAGCCTTAACCCCCCTCTTCCCACTTAAGTGAGCCGCTTTATTTGAGTTATATACAGATAAAGAAATATATTCTAATTCAATGAGTCACTATTTAAATTCTACATGCTATGTCAAGCATGTTCAGTCTACATTAAAAATAGCTCTCCCCAAAGAACTTGAATTTGAATTCTAGATTGAGAAGCAAACTCAGTGTAAAATCTCTCTTTACATTAAATGAGGCATATACAATTTATATCTACACAGAGGAGAAAACCCTGCTTGGTTGGGTTTACTATTAAATTACTGTAAATTAAAAAAAATAACTTTATCTTTTTATAATTGTGAATACTGTGAGTAAGTAAGAACTTGCATTTTGATATAATATAAGTAAATGAAACTCTTTCTAAAATCACAATAATTTGAATACCATAAGTAGCAGAAAATCTTTAATTGCAAATATAAGTCAATGCCATAATTTCTGAATTTACAGTATCTGTCTCCTTAGTGATGCACTTACTTCTGAATTCTGGATAGAGGAGCAAATACTCCATGTTTAGGTTTACAAGTAAAATATCTCTCTCCATTTACTGAACCATCATTTTTCCCCACAGGACGATCTAATTCTATACCATACCATATTCCTGGAAGATTTAAACATAAATATAAACTTAAATATTTACAACACTTTTACATATTTCAAATTGCTTACAAGGTAATATTCTATCTTCCCATTGCACTTTAAAAACAAAAATTGTTGAGTACCTACACACAAATAGTACCAGAGAATTTTTTGGGCTAAAATATATCAGTACCACCAACATTCATCTAAGTTTACAACTTCAAGAAAAACATAGGGCCTGTTCACACTACAAAAGTTAATCCAGATTAACTCAGGTAAATGTGGATTAAGTCACATTGCATTCACACTAGTCTTTATTTGATCAAGACTAACTTGATCCAAATTAAGTTAATCTGGATTAAACTGTAGTGTGAATGCAAAATATGGATCAAATATGATGTCATAATTAGTAACGTTACTTTTGGTCTATTGATTTCTACGTCGCAATTTTAATCCGGATTAAGTTAAGCCACAACCCAAACACAAATGTGAACGCAGCAGGTTACCTGTATACTGGCTTAAGTTGATCCAGATTAAGTTAATCTGGATTAAGTTAAGCCTAGTGTGAACAGGGCCTTAATGTCTTTGGTTTGACTTGGTTGGGTATTGAATCCATGAACTTAAGTTTGTTTTTGAGGCGATTACACAACCAGTTGTTCTGTTATTTATTTGTTGTTTATTGATAGTATAATCCATAAAAAATTGCCAGAATGTTTTAGAATTTCTCTAATTATCTTGTTTGCATTCTGCCATGTAAATTAATGCATATACTGTTGTGACCTCATGTAACACATTTATGTGTCTGAGTGTTATCAATAAATCTTGAAATCTTGAAACACCGTAAGGATACAAGTATATTAATTTTTCTGGAATTATGAATGATTTCAGATTAACTGCTGGGTCTATTGAGATATAATTTAAGATATGGGGTAAATGTCTGAGAGAACACACTGCAACAGTGAGAAAAACAGAAAAATTACAAATCTAGCGTGTCTTCAAAATGCCTTTAACAAGGGTGAAGTAGAACTCCAAGAGAAAAGCTCTAAGTTGTCCCAAATTAATTAAACCAGTATAAGGAAAATAATACTGCTTTTACCTGAAAATTATCCAAAATGTAACAAAATATTTTATACAAAGACAAACCTATGATCACAATGCCTGGCTTGTGACAGGCACATTAGTGATATGGTCAGGTTAAACTAGTTCAGTGGGATCATGAAATGTATGCTTTTATGAAGAATTTACTGTTGAAAAAATGAGTTATTTCCCCTTTTGGGATCCCAATTCTGTAGAACTGCAATCTTATTTATATATATTAGGATATTACAAACAAAAATATTTTGAATTTAAATTTTTGTATGCCTTTCAAAGTATCCCTTTTTTATTCTTTTGCTGGTTGATCTTTTAATTAATGTCAATTGCTTCCCAACAACTTTTATGCACTTAAGTAAATAGAGAACTTTAATAGGTATTTTATGTAAATCCAATTATCCATGAAAACAGATTGATTTTCTTCTTACGTAATATATAAATAGAATCTAGGTCATCAAGCGATCAATATGAAACACTGTCTTTTGTCAGTGATTTTGTTTAGTGACTCATTCTTTGTTACAACAGGTAGATTCATATTTTTCAGTATTAATTAAAAACTTTTATGCCTGAAGGCGACATTTGTAGTTGTTATTTTCGTGAAGTGTCATTTGTCTCATTAAACACTTTGAATCATATATATAGTCAGTTTGTTTTATTGCAGATTTACTATATATATTTTGTGGGAATTACACCACAGAATGAGTTTGCAATTAACATTACAGGTGTCCAGTTTTGTATACATGATAGTGGCATTGGACAAGAATATGACCTGTAATACTGTATACTTGTATAAAATGCCCAGGCCACTTAAAAACAAAACAATTGGGCACTTATTTGATTCAACAAAAATCTGGAATTCTTTCAAATCCAATTTGAAGTATTTTTGTATCCATAGTTTTAGAATCAACCAAAAACAATAATTCTAATTCCTCTCCCCTTCATTGTTTCTCGATATAGAATTGTTGTTTTCTCAGCTAAAAAAATCTCTGTTCTAAAAACTTGCAATTCTGGTAATTTGGGGGGTCTTAAGGATTTCATGTTTGAGTTAATGTGGCATTAAGGTTAAGGAGCAAAGACTAGTCAGCCCAAGTCAGAATAATTTGTCTTGGTTGGGTGGGATGCCTTAAATAGCAGACCTGTTTATAACTACGATTGGAGCGTATTTTCTACGATTTTAGTCCCAAATTACGCCCTACGCCCTCATGCATGTTTTATACGCATTCCATTAAAATCCATTAAAAATCGTAAGTTGTATATTTATTTGTCTGTCGAACGCACCTTTATTCGAAAACTTTCGCGCCTGATCACAATGTCAATGAAGAGACCGATAATGTTTTGAATGGCATGTCTTTGAAGCGCTTATGGGTACAGACGATTATCCCATGCATATCTGAATTAAAAATACTACACTTATAACTTGCAAATTACACTTAGAAAAGCCCAGTCACTACTCCAGTAGGCCAAATAAGGTAAACAGGTCTGAAATAGCTGGCCCTTTAAAAAATCCAGTTCAGCTTATTAGTCTTGTACAAAGCAGGATTCATTCTTCCTTGATCATTAATATTCTCTTGTCCAGAAAATGCATGAAATATTTGCAGCTGGACAAAAAGCAACATTGGATCTATCAATCAATCTATCAATCTATTGTTAAGAAGATTTTAATGACCATTTGTTTTAACTTTCCCTTCTGAAGTATAACTGGTTTTAATTTCTAGGAGATTCATCACCTGTTCAGTGAAGAAAAATTGCAATAAAATTTCCACAAAAATTACAGTAAGTCTGCCATAAAATATTGAACACAAAAATTACGAGTAAGTCTGCCATAAAATATTGAAATTGATTGAAAAATGTTTGTCATTAATTGTGAATCATCAGTCTGAGAGTTAAATGGCACCTCTATTCATGTTTTCATTTGGGCATTGTTGTTTTCTTTGGTTCTCAAAAATTTGAAAATATGCCAAGGACTGTCATCTTGTCGTTTTATTTTGTTCAATGAGTAAAAGACATAATTGTACATATCAAATAACTTATATTGGCACTCATCTACAGTACACACAGGGAGTTTTGTATGAAAAACTCCAAAGCTGGGGAAATTTCTCTGCTTTCACCAGCAGCCAGAGGTAAGGCTAGAGTGTTGTATATAAAGTAAAAAAAAACTCCAAAGCTGGGGAAATTTCTCTGCTTTCACCAGCAGTCGGAGGTAAGGCTAGAGTGTTGTGTATAAAGTAAAAAAAAAAACTCCAAAGCTGGGGAAATTTCTCTGCTTTCACCAGCAGTCAGAGGTAAGGCTAGAGTGTTGTGTATAT
>JAULBM010017255.1:0-11475 GCA_032357055.1 Geukensia granosissima | reverse complement strand
GTGGACATGTAAAAAAACCTATACATTTGAGCTTAAGGTCAAAAATCAATGTTATACTACAGTCACAAATGTATGCCACCCATTCACATATTTTGTATGTGCAAAATACAGTATATATATGTCAAAGGAAAAAGCCATGTCAAAAACCTATAAATTTGACTTTGATCAAATATTGTATGCAATTTTTGAAGATCCAAAAAGTTACAGGCTGGACACTAATCTGTACAGACAGACAAACAGATTGTCTATACTCCCCCGAACTTCGTAGGGGGTATAAAAAAAAACAGATATTTTGAATGGTTGTTGTGCAAAAATGATACTGGATTTAACTACTGATTTAAAACAATATAAAACAGAGTAAATGTGCCTTTGGGACAAGGATGCCCACACTCTAGCAAACAGGATAAAGACAGGTGAATCACCTGAAAGGGAGACAGAGTACAACTAAGCATGATAATTCTTCAGGCCAAATATCAAATCAATCAAACATACACAAGCCAAGATGTCTTGACAAAATTTTTACAGCAAAGAAAATCAATGTCTCTGCAAACAGGAAGTAGAAATATGTTAGTTCTGAAAGGGGAGACACAGTAAAACTCACCCTGATCATGCTTCAGACCAAAAATTTACACAAACCAAGAAATCTTTCAATGAAAATTGATTGATGTTCGGATGTACTTACGGAAAATTGTTATTCTTAATGCCTAAATGGAGGTTAATAATTTCAAAATAAAGAGTAAGAACAGTACTGTATATTTTTCATTGCAAATGGAACCAGTGACAAAATTTGGAAAGGGGAGATCAATATGGAAGTAATATTTTTAATAAATCTAACTCTAATAGTTCATGAATATTTAATGAGATGATTAACATAATAGTAATATACAATGAATTCATTACGAATAATAACAAAATCTAAAATACATATGACATTACAACTATTTTAAGCATCTAGCCTTCCCATACTAAAATGAATAACTCTTAAAATATTTTATATACAGATTTTAGTACAATTGTGCTGGTTATAAACTCTTTAAAACACAAAAAATACAAATATTGCAAAAATTATAATTAATCATATCATTTTTTTTAAATAATTAAAAAAGATATTGATAGGACATCCTCAAAGTACCTGTAGATTAAAGTGGTAAATATTTAGAATTTCTCATTTTTTCATCAATATAAAATAAATGTAAAAACTTGTCATGTTCATTTTAAAAGTACTAGTTCTTAATTCTTAAAATTGGATATCAGATGAAACACCAATGAAAACATCCCTCTATCTCTTGATTCATAACATTGGTTTTTACAGTTAGATTTACATTTTTGAGGAAATGTATTAAGAGTGACTGAGAAAGGGAGATAACTCTTGTCTTAGGGAAATAGTTTGTAGAAATGTATAGTTTTTAAAACTATCAACACATTTAAAAAACTGCTTTAGAGTAATCCTATTAAGCTAATATTTTGGTGTTTCTTTTACAAAAGTATATCCTCTTTTTTACTGACTATCTCATTTTTCCTTGACTGATGTGTTACACATATATGTATCTATTGAATTGAATTTTTGATAAGTTTAAAATGTAATTATTTGACATGAGAAGAGTGCTATGTAAGGAATATGATAACGTGCATATATTCCATGAAATGTCTGGATTTCCTCATACAAAAATATATACAATTATTTATTTACAATTACAGTAAGGTACAAAAATCTTTGATTTAATTACTTCAGATATGATCTACTTCTTACATTTTTCATTCATTTTTTTTCTAAAAGTTTCTAAATACATAAAGAGACAGTGATCAGTTGTAGAAGAGATATGTCTGAGAGTCAACGGTGGGTTACAATATGTCAACACCCCAGACATTCTATTTTGCCATGAAATTATAAATAACTATTCAGGAAAATTTAGCTTTTCAAAATGTTTATAATTTTAACAATAACGATTGAATGAATGTTGATTTACATCCAGCTAAAACGTTTTTAACAATACATGTACTGGGTATAAAAATACAAAAAAGACATTTTGTGGCATTAATGTTTAAAAAACTGGTTAAAAAGGGGTTGCCCTTTTCTTTAAAATCTTAAAAATAATTTTGTCTAAATATAAATAAAATATGCTTACATCACATTTCTTAAGTTATTGAATGTTAAAAGTGGTTCATATTAAAAATAATGCAAAATGGTTCTCCTAATACTAAACTATCTGAATGTATGAAGTATTTGGCCCTGAAATGCATAATCCATACTTGGCCCTGAATCTAGCATATGGAATGTTTTCAGTATGTAAAATCACAATTAGATCCATAATCAATCTTCAGCTGTTGCGCCTTTTGTAGAGTGTGGCGGAGAAAATCACATTTAAGGTTGATGTCCACCTTTTATTGACATTTCACTCAGAGCAAAACCTATTGCACAGGCTATAATTATTGTTGAACCAATGGTAATCATCCCCCACATGAAGGCATAACCCGCCCATTTCTGTGCATACTTCAGATCGCCATCATTGTAGGATCTTCTGGACATAACTAAAGAAAAAACGAAACATATAACATCAGATACAGTACACACAGACAGTTCTGTATAAAATGCTCAAAAGCTGGTATAAAATTTTAAATTATCTTTTTCCAAATTTTACCAGCATTTACTGAGGTCAGTCTTGTGTGTTTTTATACAAAACTCTATTTGTGTATAGTTAAAACTCCAAAGCTTAGCTGGTGAAATTTCTGTTATTTTTTCCAACTTTCTCCTAATTTTACCAAACCACCTTGGTGGAGTATGGAAGGTTGTGGGTTTGATCTTGAATAACCCAACATTTTTTTATTTTTTTATTTTCTGTTAAACGGGACAAACCAACAATATTTTCTGAGAAAATTTAATAGAAATAAAAGTGATGACTATTTACTTTCAAGCCCTACCCTTTTTTCACTTTGAATACCAGGCATCATGTTGCAGAATTCATTAAATAATCAAACTTGTTTTATTACTTTTTTTTATTATGTTTATCCAAAAGACTCAAGGGCTCATTTATACTTCAAATGCGATCCTCACTCAACAAATGCTGTGTGTTTCTTCTTGCCATTGTTTTGTTTATACTTTTTAATCTCAGCAAAAAATCATGCCAGATTGTGTGCCACAAAGGAACAATGAAGTATAAATGATCAATAACAATAAAACTGTTGTGAATGTCTTTCGTAAATATGATCAAACTTGTGTCAAAAGCATTGTACATGTGAATTAAAACACAAATTTTAATGATGTAATTCATCAAAGTTCACATTTTAAATCCATTCTTGTCTACAAATCTTTTAAAATGACTGATTTTCTGTCCAAATTTTGAGAAAAAACATTGACTTGAAGTGTTTCTGAATTTGAATTATATATTTTATTTGTACAGTACATAAAGAGTGTTTTGTATGAAAATCACTAAGGCTGGTGAAATTTCTCTGACTTTCTTTAATTTTTTGCAATATGTATATCCAAGGTCAGGCATAAAAAACTATATATGTATATAGTGAAAAACTCCAAAGATTGTGAAATTCAGACATTCTCCAACATTTTCCACATCTTAGCTCAGACCCAAGTGTTTCAAACAAAACTCTCTGTGTGTATTGTATATGCCAGCAAATAGATAATTTAAATATTGAACTTTTTTTAAATTATATTTCTTAGCATTGTGGTATTTTGTCTGTTATTTCACATTGACACAGATTTTAGCCAGGGTAAACAAGAGTGTGTCACAAGGATTGGGATTTCACCTTTGTTGCAGGCCAGCTGTCATAGTCCTCGACATCTAAACCCCCAAACTTTCATATTTTGTAGAAATTGTTGTCATATTGCCACATTTATATGACAATTGAAGAAGAAGTGACTATCATCTTCTAAATCTTCTGAAAGTCTACATATGTTTAATTTTCACAACAATATGCAAAGTACTTACAAGAGAAGAGAATTGCTAGTGGTCCCAGTATTGGATTCATCACAGTTACTATGATGGCCAGGACTAGATAATCATAAGGTTTTGGGCCGATGTATCGCCCATCAATTATGTTTTTGTTGACAAATACTGGATCTTTAGTGACCAGGATAGTCTTATCTCCTGACATAAATCCCATGTTTTACGTCTGAAAAAAAAAACAGAAAAAATGTAAAAATTTTATTCCTGGTCTCTTAAATGAGGGTGGTACAGGGGGGTCCTGCACACAGACATAGGAGAAATAAAATGTCATTTCACAAGGAATGAAAAATTGTAATTTTGCATGCACATTGCATTTTGATCAAGACAAGTGAAACACAACATACATGTATAACAACCCTCCAGCACAAAAACACATGAAATAAAAAGCAGTAAAAATGTTAAATGAAAATAACCCTGTACCACCCTCTTAAATTTATTCTTATATTTTATGTTTTAATATGGGTGAATGCAATTGCACAACAACTATATTATGACTCATTGAGTATATAATTTCTAACATTTTTTAACACTGTTCTGATTGTTTTTTCTGTACCACATTTTAAAATGTAAAAAGAAATGCTTCTTATCTTCTAAATCATTTCATATAAATTTATGTGTCTTTGAATCTTTACAAATGATATATCTAAACAGAGTATGTGATTACTTAATAACCAATGTTCTAGAAGCCATTCTAAAATCTAGGGGCCTGGGCACACTAGGAGTAACTTAATCTGGATCAACTTAAGCCGGTTTGCAGATAACCTGTTGCTTTCACACAGGTGTGGGGTTCTGACTTAACTTTATCCCGATAAAAATTGAAACACAGAAGTGAAAAGAACATAAGTAATGTTTTCCAATGTTTTACTTCGGTTATTCTAGAAAATCTGACAACAAAGTTTGAATAACAATTAACCATGAATTTGTGTAAAATAAGAAATAGTTTTTATTAATAATGAAAGTGAAGGTAGGCAAGTGAAGGGAGACAACTCATGATAGATAAAAAACAATGGACACAATGAAACAATGTCAAGACCCTTGGGGGTTAGTTTTTTCTACATGTAAGTTGATGTAATAAATATGAAATATATTTCTTTTTAAAAATAGACTATGTATCACAAATAACTTTTTCCCATTCTTTCAAAGAATCTGGCAGAACCAATAACATTTTGAATGATGTTTTCAATCTGTACATTATATGTCTTGTTTCAGTGGTAATTTATTCCTAACTGAATAATTAATACTGTAATGAACTTGAACTAACAAGATTTATTCAAATGTATCAATTATGTTAGTATGTCAAACAATATGCAGAAAAATGAATCATATACAAATTATAACTAGTTCTGATGACAGATTTAAACCAGAATAAACCAGTAAATCCCTTTACACTTTTCAACAAATAAACCCCTATGCAAACAAAGCAAAAGAACATAGAGCTACAGTCCACCACTATTCATTAAATTGTATCTTTCAAGTTTTTCAAGAAGTAATTCTAATTCACCAATTTTAAAAAGGGCACATTTTCAAACCTGTTCATATTGAGGATTTTTGGAAGTTTTTTTTTTTTCAAAGCAAATTTTTACTTTATTCAGGTTTTGAAGGGACATAACTCCTTACAACACTCAATTTTGAACTTTTCTAAGAGAATGTCCAAATGTTCTGTTACATGTACATTTTGATAATATTTAGGTAAGAGCAGTATCATTTCATGCATACACCATTTTTTATTTGAGGATTTAGAGTTTTTCAGAAGGAGTGGTTTTCCACCCTTGTGGAGATTCTAGATTTGTAATTTCCCTGTTCTTTTTTTGCAGTTTGAGAGCAGTCTCTCTGACATTGTGGTTGATCATGGCAATTTAATGGACCAGTTCCATATATCTTTATGAAATTACTAAATACTGGGGTAAATAATTTGGTCAATAATTATTGCATTTTGGAGTAAATTAACCCATAGACAACATTGTAAATCTTGAATAAAAAATTTCTAAAAAGACCTGGGAAACCTTTTTCCTTTGAATACCATAATGAAGAATTTGTTAATTGTAAATTTTAGAACAACAGAATAATACAGTCAATTCTATGTATTATATATCAAATTAAACATGGATTCAAAAAAATATATCATAAATTAATTCATTTTTATATAGATTTATTATTCAATTGTTAAAAAAGGAAAATTTCTAATTTTGAAAATTTTTTAAATTGTCCTGTAAATCTCATATTAAAATTGTACTTAAACTGCAGTTATTTTTTTAATATTTCCTGAAATTATGGAAGATGAATATCTTTCCAACCAAAAATTTAAAAAAAATTATTCTCAAATGGCCACAGTAGTGTTTCCAAAAATGTGACTGAATAATATGAAATTCATCTATTGAGAATAAAATTAATTTATCATTGAAAGATTTATTTCTGTATTAATCCAAACCTCCATTTAATTTGTATATCCCAGAAGTGATAAGGGAATTTGAGTCAGAGGGGCTGATGCAGAGTAAATTAAAACCAATTTGTTAAAAAGATTCCCAAACAAAGCAAAAACATAGAATAGAAAGTTAACATGGGACAAAGATGCCACAGCCACAGATTAAACACCCCAGTAGGGTTCACTCCCAAAAAAGGTGCCTGCCATGGGATAAAAAAAGGAGTGAAAATCAAGCTTGATGGAAGTAAAAAAAGCCATTTTCAACTCATCCTGTATGTATTGGTCTGCATCTATATATCCGAATTTCAAGACATCAAATGTCATTGATCAGAAACCTCAAATTAAAAAAAGCCATTATAAGGGGCAAAAACTGGCATGACAGAAGAGAAACAAGCAAATTTTGAACATAATTACAAAACTGTAATTATTGTTTCTTAACAACATTTCCAGTCTTTAAATCATTCTGTTGATGTTACCAAAAGTAATAGATCTGAGAGAAATACAACTATTTCAAGGGGCATAACTCAGGACTGAAAACAGTTAAACTGAACATTTTCAAAGGAGTAGGTACCTTATTCCCCATATTTGGCCCAAATTTTAGATTTGTGACACAAAAATAAGATATTGTGAAAATGCTGTTTAATTATTCGCCTCTTAATAGTGCATAACATTTTTTTTTTAATATAATTTACATCATTTCTACAAAATGAAAGGGAATATATGACTTTTTTAACAAGATTGTAACATTTTCTGTAAAAAGACTTAATTTTTTGGAAGTGTTTTGTTCAAAATAGATATGATCTCACCAAAACATAACGAATAAATATTTTAACCAGACATTTGTACTTGATATATCTTCTTGTGATCTAAACAAAAATCAACAAAATGTATATCAAATTTAGTAATTTCCTAAGTATTTTGATATCTTAAGCTTATACTGTGTGCCATGTGACAATTGTAAAACTAACTAAACTAAACATTCTGTTGGATCTTCTTTTTATAGACATATTATTCAATATAAAAAATATTAATAATAGAAAGTAGAATAGAGTAGAATTTGTAGTCAATTTTTTAGCAAAAATGTGTATGGATGACCTTGTTCTTTGAACTGCATATATTGGCCCTCAATAATATATCAAAATTTCAAATCATTCTATAAAATTTAACAAAAGTTATTGATAAGAAACCTCAAATTTAAAGAAAAAAGCCATTTCAAGGGCATAACTCTGGAACCACAAAAGAGAACAGGTTATTTTTGAACTGGTATTCTACTTCCTCAACATCATATCTAAATTTCAAATTGTTCCATTGAGGTTGACAAGGCTATTTTTCAGAAACCCTTTTTTTTAGGTATGTACAGGGGTTAGCCTTAATGCCCTGATGCATAGCAGTTGGGGCTGAATAATGTGATTTTTTTAATATTATTTCTCTCTAGCTGATGTTTACTGGAATCTATTTGGATCTGTATCTGCAATTGCGAAAATCTGTATTGGAATAATTAGGTTCATAATTTACTTATATTCTTTAATATGAAAACATCTTCATAAATTATATTAAGAATATTATTACAATGTGATGATAAAACAAGTTACTTTTCAGATCAATATCCTATCTTATCTGGGGAGTAATTTTACTCCCAGTCCTGACATTCTAGAGGTACTAAAGTTTTATAAGTTCTTTTAATGGCTAAAACTATGAAACCTCAGTTATATAGACATTTCAAAAACTGGAAACATCTTAAAATTTACATTTCAAAATATTACTTGGTGATGTCTCATGACTTTCTGAAACCACTCCAAATAATATGGTATATTGATGGTTGAAGCAGTTTGTGCAACAGGTCAATTTAGGTACTGCAGGGGCAGATGCAGGGGGGGAGGGGTGCCGCTTTGAAACGCAAAAATTATAAAAACGGAAAGGTTTGGGGCAAATTATGGTCAATCTCCATTAGAAATGAAGAAAATTGATGAATCAAGAGGTCCACAAAAATGCCCCCCCTTCCAAAAGTCTAGATCCACCCCTGGTTATTGTTCATTTCGTATAAAAGTTTGTGAAACGTAATTGAAACATTTTAAACTATTAAATAAACAAAATATTTTTTTTTAAATTCCATTCAGTGCTTTGTGTGTGAGGGAATAGTGAGTATATAAAATGAGTTTATGTGTCGCAAAACTACATTGTTGGAGAATGGATTTTACTGTGTGGAAATATATATCATTAAGTCAGTCAATTCTAACAAACCTTACCCTTTTTCCTATTGCATTACACAGAATGACCTGATTGTGTTTTCAATTTGTATATTCGCTTCCGCTATTTACACCTGTCAGGTAAAAATTGTGTACATCGCATGCGCATATAGGTAAAGTGACCATTTCCGCTTACCTGTATAATCAATTACGAAAGAACAAAATAACTTATCCATTAATCATTTCGTGTAGGAAGCACTTCGGCAATAAACATGCCTTTCGGCGGCCAAAAATCAATAGACTAATTACTACATGTATATATTTCCATTAACGGAAACGTGTGATTTCTTTAATAAAGAAGAAGTTAATTCTTTTGTAGTACATGTAAGCCTTATTAAGATATATACTTGTACTGTCTCGATTACATAAAAATACAGGGGAAATCGTTTGGAACAACTCCGTTGTTCGGTCGCTGGTTTCGTGCTAACTGAAACTGTGATTTTACCGAATATGGAAATTGAAAAAGAGACAAGAGTCTCAAAATCAAGGCTTCTCCTTTATACCCTCCGAAGGGCTCGTGGTCTCTTATCAGTTAAAAAATAAGTAACCATTTAATTACCATTTCTAAAACAAAACCTCAAAAATATCTGTAACCATTTTCTTTAACAAAGCCCATGTAATACACTTCATAACCCAACTGGGTCGATCAAAAGACATACAAACAACAATACAAATACTCAATAAATTGAACACATATACACAAATTTATGTGTAATTGAATTGAAATAAGTCCGATGATTCCAGATATGTATCTATTTGGTCAATATGGATCTCATTTCGCAACTCTAAAGATTGCTTTAAAAAATCAACAATAATGGGCAAAACAGTCATATCAGGATTTAGAATAAAGTTGTATTTTTTTTCAAAGAGTCAAGCTGGTTAAAATCTGGGTAAATATTTAGAATTTTATTAAGATAAGTGTTTCTTAAATTACTATTAATTTGACAACGAAATAATAAGTGATATTCGTCATCAAGCACTTTGCATACTTGACAGTGTCTTTGATCTCGAGAAATTCTTTTATATCTGCCAAGTTCTACTTCCAAATTGTGATCACTTATTCGAAACTTGGTTAGAATTTTTCTACTATTCAAATTTGGAATTTTTAAATGATCTGAAAATCCGGATTCTGATTTCAATTTTGAATAAAGATGCAGTTTAAAGATATTGTCAAATTTGGAAATGTTATCTGGTGATAGTTTGTTGTATTTTAATATTTTAATATTTTTATTACTCTTTAATAGAGTTGTATAACCAGTAATTTCATAAAATTTATTGAGAATGACTTAATCAAAGTCTTAAGCCTCAGTCACACTTTACCGTATAAGGCAAACGGACAACGAACGGATAGAAAAAAAGTTATACGGTGGGAAAATAAGCGTCCGTTAGTTTGTACGGCTTGTGCGTTCGGAGTTTTAACCGTACAAAACGAACAATTACCGTATGAATACCGGACATATACAGGATATGCAACGTACATGTAACGGACTGCTAACGCATAGCTAACGAATAAAACGAAGACATAACGTAAATGGAACGGACATGCAACGTACAAAGCGCATAAATAACGCAAGAGGAACGGATAAATACAATAAAACAATTTCCACAAAATTAACACATATATGTTCACCTGTTATGTGACTCTATTGAGCGAGAAATAAGGATCAATTCATTCTACAAAGGAACATGCCACCGAGATCTAGAAAGACTGGAAAAGGCAAAGGAAGGAAGAGGGTAGTTCCGTGATCTTCCTCACCGCCTCCTACTAACGATGTTGATACAAGCATAGAAACAGAGCAAGAACTGGACCTGGAAGAACAAATTAGCCAAGACACAGAAGCTGAAACTACACAGGAGGACACCCCGTGAGACTGAAACGGAAGTTGAGCAAAGAATACCCGAGAAGTCCAGTATAAAAAAACCAAAAAAAAAAAAACTGTCGGTTACGAAATGACCAGGAAGAAGCGGAAATTCTTGAATGGGTTGAGGAGCATCCATGCTTATGGAATCTTAAACATAGAGAATACAGAAATAAGGCATTAAAGAACCGTTTATGGGAAGAAAAGGCCCAAGAGCTTGGATATGAAGGTAAAAAAGGACCAAACTATCATAGTTCTTATTCTATCATTTTTATCAACTTAACAAAAAGCAAAAACACAATACGGAAAAACTATATAAAACATTTTGTTTTCTTATTGTTTGTTTTTTTTTTTGTTGATTATGCACATTTATGAAATAGCCTATTACTTCCTAAGTTGTAGGTTAAATCTCATTCTATTTCTGTGCAATTTTTAGTGAGAAAAAAAGATGAAAATAAATTTAGTATATTTTTATAGTCCGGCCGAGCAAAATAAAAGGACAATTTCCTTCCATCTTTAATGTACTATGTTACAATTGAAACCATGTAAATATATTAAGGGTGTTCGCCACTCAATTTGAAAATTTTAAGCTTTTCAAAAAACGGTAATGAAAGGTAGTTTTAAAACAAAGAAAGCAAAAGAGCAAAAAAAAATTCCATGGGTCTATGTGCTAATTTCTGAGATAGAAGGCATTAAAAATTTGGCCGGAAAACCAAATCTCTAGATTTTTCATGCATTTAACATTGATTACTTATTTATAAAACAAACTATGAAAGAATAACAAGAATTTCATAAAAAAAATTTAAAAGAGCCTTTCAACTTTATGAAATAAGAAATTAAAAAGAAAAGTAAGGGGTTGCTGGTCAGAATTTTTTAAAAGGAATTCGAAGATACCAAAGGGACAGACAGAAAAAGTCGAGGACAGACAAGACCATGGCCAACAAAATGAAACGAAAGACAAACATAGAACACACAACACTACACTAAAA
>JAULBM010017244.1:0-11475 GCA_032357055.1 Geukensia granosissima | reverse complement strand
CAATGCAGACAAAATATTAAACATATTTTAGTAGACTGTGTAGATAAAGCCAATATTATACATCGGTTCTACACAGTCTCAAATATAAAAGATTTATTTGCAAAAGTCGCTGGCCACAAACTTTGAGCATATCTTAAAGACGTTGGTCTATATTCTCGAATATGGATATCCTTCTATCAACCTATTAATAGATAATATGTAAACACTTGATGCCACCTTTGATGTGGGGCCAGACAAGGGGTAATAATGTAATATAATAAATCTTTATAGTATTATAACATACCAGATCTAAAAGTTTTATTAGCTCACTAATTTTTTTGTCCCATCAATAAGCCTCTCATGTTTGTTAGTTTTTGCTAAGGAGATAGTGCACAAAAGGGATAGAAAATATCTCGCTATCAACATATCAGTAGCTATAATATCTAAACTGTGGCTGGCTTCTTTACTGTGGGGCCAAACAAAAGTTGAACAAAAATACTGTTAATTCTGAAATTTTTGCATTCATTTATTATTGCAATTTTGAAACCTGACTTTAAAGAGATAAATTATTGTGATTTTAAGAAAACCTGTAGGCAATGATAGCTAACAGATACATGTATAAGACTGTGAGTTCTTATTTTTTCAATTATCACTCAGGTGCATTATTCGCAATAATAAAAACATCACATATATTTCTAAGTTTACAGTTTAGTATTACAACATACCAGTTCTTCAAGTTTTCTGAGATCCCCTATTTCTGGTCCTATCTGTGACAACTCATTGTGTTCTATATGAAGACTGACTAAACTGTATATTCTACTAATACTGGATGGAAATTCTTTCAATTTGTTACGACTGAGAAAAAATCATCAAAAGCACTTGGAATAATGGTTCTTGGGAAAAAATGAAAAAAATATCTCATATAAATCAATGAATAACAGAACTTACAGCTAAATACTGATAAAAAAATACCATCAAATAGATTTTTCACTGGCCCCAGAGGGGGCAAACCTATTTCATTTTGGACTCATATGTACCGGTATGAGAGAGACTTGAGGTATGTCATGTATTTCATATTTTGTTGCCAAAAACATGATGGTATATACTTACAGGATTTGACACTGAATGTTATGCACTGAACAAATACATGTTTTAAGTTTGATGCCTGTTATCATCCATACTGAAATATGATTTCCAATGGTCAACCATTGAAACTAAGAAAAAACTGTATTAATTTTTTTTTAGCAAATAGAATAAATTCATATTTACCTGACATCAAGTTTGACCAGGTTACTCAAAATGGCTAAAGATTGTGGTAGACTAACTAATCTGTTGTCATGGACCTGTAAATAAAATAATAATTCACCTCAGACACCTGCATCATATAATTGGTGATATAATCTTATTGTTACTGTCTGGTGAATGTTTCTATTTTGAGTTAATTTGCACAAGAAATTTATTTATACTTTATGTCAGAGTTTGTTGGAACTGGTAAAAAGGTTATGAAAGAAAAAATGTCTGCCTCATTCTTATAAAAAAAAATGTTTATTTTGTAGATTGAAAATACTGCAAGCAAGTTGAAATAATACCTTTTAGCAATCATGACGTATTTACAGCTCCCAGTTTTTAGTTCTCTACAGGATTCTACATTGTTTAATTAGCCATTAGTTTGCTGGAAGTGGCTATTTGCATGCTCTTGCCTGGGACCAGGAGTGCACATTGTCAATGCTGCATAACAATTAAGTAATTTAACTTTATGCATAAATGGCTTGAGGTGCACCTGAATGAAAATTTAAAAGTAACTTTTTTATGAATCCCCAGAGAAGGACTGAACAAAAGAAATGAGAGCAATTTTTTTAATTACTTTATCTAGTTCAAACTTACGTGCTCCCACCAAAAAGGAAGACCCTCAACATAAATCTTCAAAGTGAAATTTAGGAACAGATAATAGTATGTCAAACATTATGGCATAGTGTAAAACATAAAACGTTTACTGTGGTATACTTCTTTCTTTTGATAAAAAATAAATGAAAAGATGGAAACACTCACGTAATTTAATATACTGAATGTGGATATATATATATATGTTCGTCACATATTTACATAAAACTGCTTTTTTTTCAAAATATTATTTTGAAGCCATTTCTGGTCTTCATGAAATATGCACTATTAAAAGAAAATTTTCAAGCGTGCCATTGCCTATTTGGATATAATTTTCAAACTTGTAGTATTTAAGAATTCATGAGACAAAATTAAAGTTTAATTTATGATGTCATTTTTCCCTTTATAAGTGAGTAAATTTTTTATGTTAATATTTACATTCCTGTTTAACTCGCTTATTCTCGATAACTACTAAATAATTAAATTTGTAATAATATTATGAAAATTTGTAACTTTATATGAAATATAAAGCGAAAAATCATGTGACGAAAATATATGTCCACATACTGTAACTCGAATATCACACTCCACAAAATCCTGACATAGAGAATAATTAATTTTGTTGGCATTAAGGTTAGGCTTACCTTTTTTAGAAACTGGTAATTTTTTTGTTTCAACTTAAAATTTTTGGTGCATTTTATTTTATTCAATCAATAGTAAAAATATCTTTCAATAGCAACCATCATGACCATGTTGTTCTACATTTAACAAAATATGAACAATTTTTAAAACTTTCAATAAAAGCTGCAAATCAGGTTGAATGCATTGGCATAGCAGTTTCAGCAGGGGTTAACAACTATATCCCATGGCAGCCAGGGTTGTTGTCCAATCTGCATGAAATATGCAAATTTTTTTTATGGATACTTGCCACTGCAAGCATCATGCCAGCCCCACAAGGAATGCTTCATTTTAAGTTCATTTGGCCAATTTGATTGGATCAGAACATACTGTTAACAATTTTTACCCTATTACATACATCAAGAACTGACAAGGCAGGTAATTCCTTGATATCTTCTGAAAGCTCAGTTAACCAATTAGAGGCTAGAATTAATTTTGTCAGATCCGTTTGCTCCCACCATCGATCATCAGTATTGTCCAAGGACACTGTTTTAGATTCCTCGGGAACATCAATGTTGATTCTCCAGACTTCATTTGGAACTGCAGAATAGAAACTGAATACAAACACACATAAAATAAATTATAAAATGTGATTGTCAAGACAACACAGCTCTTAATCTAAAATATAATAAAAGTGTAGTGACCCAATTGTAATGTATCAGTGTCTCACTGTAAAGAGGATTTATGACTATTGCAGCCAATAGTTAAACCACATGCTCGACCTCGCAGGTCATCCTCTTTTTAAAAACAGTCATGAGTTCAGGATTACTGCACTACAAGGATGCCATTTTTATTAGAGATCATGCCTTTTTTTTTCTTTTTTACTCATTGACATCTTTATCATGTTTATATTTTTTGTCAGAGAGTGAATAATGAGACTGAGTGTGTGTGTATGTAAAGACCATGGTTGGTATGTACAACTGCTAACATTCAGGCACAAGGCATTTAGAAGGTAGTTGCTCACAGTACTTTGTACAAATTCAAAAGCTGTCCTTCTTTACATTTAATGAAGGGTATATTCCTGGTGTCATATTTCTCCTACTGATCGAGGGCCAGGTCAGTGGACTTGCATATAGTTATGCATTTACATTTGTAGTATTGGAACCCATTTGCAGCATATCTCTGACTGTAAACAGTTTATTTATTAGTAAGAGAACAAAGTGATCTATTTATGGTAGAAAAGTGGTAAAAACTTTATGGCCTTCAAGATTGATGGCATTCTCAGAGTAAGTAGATTGCAATAATGAATACAAAGTCTGCATGTTTTAAAACTTTGGCCAAAAATATATGCTTGGTCGATGCCCCAAGCGCCTGTAGATTAAATAACACTTTCAGTTGGATGAAATTTATATTCAAATTGTACAGGTAAATTTTTATACTCTGAAGTATAATCACACTTTTCTGATATATTGTGATAAACTCAATGCGAAAGTGATAGTGAACATTATAGTTTGATATATTTTAATCTATATCCAGCTGTTTTATCCCGCATTAATAATCCTTGTATATATGTACAGTATGTGAAATTTAACTTTTTAAATCGTGATTAAGAATATTGTTATCGTGCTATATTGTACATTTTTAACTATCCCAAGTGGGAATGCTCCGTATAGTTACCGGAGGTATATACCAGAAGAGAGCAGAACAGAACAGGTACAGTAGATCTACATTTTTTGCAAAGTTTTGGACTTCAAGAAAGTACTTGCAGTACTGAAAGAAGACAACCTTTGGTCAATGATCTGCCGGATAAATTTAGCTGCCCACTCTTTCTCGCTTGCTTGAAAATACTTGGGTGAACATTATTTGAGTCTTTTTCTCCATTTTGTTGAAATCCGAATTTTGTATTTCTTGCCGGTAATCTGGATGCCATTCTAGTGAAAATTATTCGTTTTTCTCTACTTCTTTATTACAAGCGAAGAACAAAATGGAGAGATTCGAAAGAAAAAAGTTTATGGCGGGAAAAAGTTAAACACCTAATGTCACAGCTAAATCGCTAGGAGCGGATTGTGAAGTTCTCTGTTAACCAAGAGCAAACTTGTATTGTTGCATATAGGTATTCTATAATGAGCAGTCTTTAAATTATATCCACACCTTATAAGCTAGGTATTATTCGCAATTTGGTTTGTGCAGTGTGGAAATCTTTTCTCTTGAATTTGCGTTTTGTTAAAAAATGTTTTTTGTTTTTTGTTTTTTTTTTGCACTTGGCACAAGATCAATCTTGTACGAGTGTTATAGTGTGACTTTTACAGCTTTAGTTCTGCTTCTGCCAAATAATTGCCTCCTTCATCATGTTGAAGATTATGCAATGTACTTTGACTGCGCATTCCATACTTAATTTCGATTATTTTGTTCAGAAATGAATAGATAATAACAAATATTTACAGTTAAAAATATTTACATATTGTGACTGCCTGTGGGCTAGAGGGACACAATCCTGGCTTTAAAAGCTTCAGGTGTATCAAGCTCCACGATATCAGGTGGTAGCAGGTTCCAGTCTCTCACTGTCCTCGGAAAGAAAGACATCTTTCTGGTGTCAATACGACAGGATTTTATTTGGTATGATCTGTCATGGGAGTTTCTTGAACGACGGCACGGTGGAATAAGCCGGTTTTCCTTACTGATGGCAATCAATTCTCTGTCGATCTTGTACATCATGAAGAGGCGAGCATCTTTTCTCCTGTTGGCTAGAGATCTCCATTTTAACCTCTGTATCATATTTCCTACGCTCGATCTATTTCTATGGTTGTTCATTACATATCGAGCTGCTCTTCTTTGCACTGCTTCTACTTTGTTTATATCTGTTTTAGTGTAAGGATCCCACACAGAGCTAGCATATTCTACAAGTGGGCGGACAAGTGTTTGGTATGCTTGTTCCTTAATTCTGATAGATGGAATTTTCAGATTTCTTCTCAGGAAACCTAGAGTCTTATTTGCTTTGATGGTGATGTTATTTATATGCTGGTCCCACTGTAGTTTGTTGTTGAATGTGACCCCAAGATATTTGGCCGATTTAACTGCCTCTAGGGTATGCCCATGTAGTTGGTATTTTGTTTCTATCTTTTTTGCCTTGTTGGTAATGGTAAGGACAGTGCATTTGTCTGGATGGAACTGCATACACCATTCCTTTTCCCACTGGCCTAGTTTGTTAAGATCTTCTTGTAATGTTTTGGCATCTTTTTCATTTGTGATGGCGAGATATACAATGGTGTCATCAGCAAAAAGTCTGACCTTGGATGTTAATCTAGACTGGAGATCATTGATGTAAAAGAGAAACAGTCCTGGTCCTAGAACAGAGCCTTGGGGGACGCCTGAGTCCACGCTAACTGCATCTGATGATACCCCATCTAGCACAACAGTCTGTTGACGGTCTTCTAACCAGTTCTGGATCCATGTTGTTGTCTTTTTGTCAATTCCATAATATTCCAGTTTGTGAATCAGCAAGCTGTGGTTTACTTTGTCGAACGCCTTGGCAAAGTCCATTATGAGGATGTCACTTTGATGGCCTTCTTGTAGATTTTTTGAGATGTCATCTACAAATTCAATAAGTTGTGTTTCGCATGAGCGGCCTTTTCGGAAACCATGTTGTAGTGGATATAGTATGTTATTTTTTTCGGCATGCTTCATTATGTTACTGGCAATGATGTGTTCCATAATTTTACAGCTGACTGATGTAAGTGAGATTGGTCTATAGTTCTCCGCAGCTGTTTTTAGGCCCTTTTTGTATACCGGAGAGACATTTGCTGTTCGCCAGTCTTTTGGTACTTCTCCTGAATCTAGTGATTTTTGGTAAATTAGCTGGAGTAGTGGAGCTATTTCATCTGCTAGTTCTTTCAATATTCTAGGTGATATATTATCAGGACCTTGAGCTTTGTAAGGATTTAGTTTCTTCAGCAGTTTTACGATACCGTTCTGTGTGATCTTAAAAGGTGTCATTTCTGGATGTTTGATGTTAGGATCCATACGTTTCGAGTTCTTAAATTGTCTTTTTGTAAATTTTGTCTTTTTTGAGAATGCTGACTTGAACTGGCGATTCAGTATGTTGGATTTTGACATTGGATCACAGAATAGTTTCCCATCCATTTTAAGAGACGATATTCCCACATTATCCTTTCGTTTGTGTTTTATGTATGTCCAGAATTTTTTCATCCCTGAGTGGGGTTGTTCTTCATTTGGAGTTACAATGTTTTCAATGTATTTCCAATATGATTGCCTTGTGATCTTTTGAGTATGATATTTAAGTTGTTTGTATCGCTCTTTTGTGTTTTGGTCACCTGTCTTCTTCTTTTGTTTGTACAGTCGTTGGAGTTTTCTCATGTTCTTCTTAATTTCTGTGTTAATCCATGGCATTCTGTCTTTGTCTTTAGTTCTCTTATGTGGTATATGTTTTGTTGCTGATCTAGTTAATGTCTCTTTGAAGAGGTCCCACATATTGGTTACATGGCAGTTGTTATCCTTAAACATGTCTAATAAGCTGTTTTTAATATTTGTTAGGTCGACTTTCATCCCGTGCCAGTTTGCTTTGTTGTACAATGGGATTGTCCTTGGTTTTTGGTGATATTTAATCGGTCTGAGATCAAACTCTGTGTAGACAATGTCATGGTCTGATATGCCAGGAATAGTGTCTGTTCTGATTACTTTACCTGGGCGGTTGGTGAGGATAAGATCCAGTGTATTTTGTAGGCGAGTTGGCTCATCCACAAGCTGAGTCAAGGCATTGTTGTTTATTATGTCTATGAAGTCTGTGTGTAAGTTAGGAGCAGCGGTATTCGGCTTCAAGATGTTTTCTTTCCAGTCCCATCCTGGAAAGTTCATATCACCACCTATGATTAACGTTGCATTTTCTATGGCGCTGGCTCTTGATACCGATGTTTCAAATTGTTTTAGACTCTCTTCGTCTGCTACATTTCTTCGATAGTAGGCACAAATGTATATGTTTCCGTTGCCTTTCAGGTTGATTTTGGCCCATACAAGTTCACATTCAGTATCTAGTTCTGGTACGTATTCACTATTGTATTCCTTTTTTATGGCAATAAGTACTCCTCCTCCTGTTCGTAAATTCTTACAGTTTCTGTCTTTCCTGTGGAGAACGTACCCGTTTGGGCATATTTCAGAGTCTTTGATGTCTTTATCCAGCCAGGTTTCGGTTCCTATTATGATGTCTGGTTTAATGCTGTCAATAACATTCGATAATCTACATAGTTTTGATTTGATGGACTGGAAGTTGATGTTTATTATTTTCAGTGGTGAGTTGCATTTTGGAGGACCTGTTTTTCTTGTGGGTGTTGATGAATGAACAGGCCTCATTTGAGTATGGTCTGGACTGTGTGGTGGAAAGTCCTCAATGCTGTTTTCTGACGTGGATAGGTTTGTTGTTTCAATACTACGATAGTCATGTACTGTATAACTGTAGTTTGGGTTGTTACATACTATACAATGCCAGCTGATGTTGAGTTCAGAGTCCCCTAGTTGTTCGTAGGAAATTGTGTGGATGTTTTGGCAGCCTGCATGGTACCACTGGTCACAAGTTTCACAAATTACTCCTCTATCGTCCCAGTTTACAGTTTTGTCACAGGTGCCACAGAGATATTCTCTCCCGCATTCTGGACCTGGATTCAGATGGATGTCGTTAGAGTTGGTGATCAATAACATGGATAGGTAGACAAGAAACATGTTGTAGCGGTCATTATTGATGGTTGGGATCCTTTGCCTTCTTTTCAAAATGTTTAGTATCAGTTTGTGGTATTCACTGAGGCAAGGTTGATCTCTCGCATAAACATAGTTTGATTTATGAGTGCCTTTGTCGATTATGAGATTTATTGGTGTTATTGAGAGGATTACGGCGAACAGCAGAAGGAAGTTTAGTGTTATGGTAAACCTCATGATGAGTTTAATATTGATGTTTCTTAGCATATATGGGGGCTACGCCCCCTACTACCAGATAACTGGCTAGGTTTAAACAACATAATAAATAAACTAAAACAAAAAAAAATGATCAATACACACACGGATGTATATAACAGAAAATATACGTCCCTGATACATGTAAAATAATAAAATAAAAGATGTACGTTTTAGTGCTCTGCAGTTTGCGTTTCTAAGACATACCATCTGTGTTGTTAAATTCGATTCCTTTCCCTATATCAGTTTGTCTCATTGGTAAAGTTTTGGAAGAATGTCCAGCGATGTTAAGTTAAAGAAAATAGAACTGCCAGTTCTGTGTAATGTCACTAAATGTCAGTTCACTGAAGATATATACCCAAAGGTATAGCATAAAATAAGTTTGATATTCCATAAACTTACTGTTAAGTCTGATATAGTGATCCCTTAGGGCACAAGGGGTGTCGAAATAGAAGTTGGGTTTTTTTACCAGAAGATAGAACTCCTGTTAATAGTGTCAGTTTGGGCAGTTGGGGTTTGTACGTCAAGGAAGAGTAAGCACTTAGTCTAGGTAAGTAGGTATCTCTCTGTCCTGGGGGCCTGGGACACTGGTCTGCCAAAAGTACAATCACCCAGCATAGCAGAGCATATCCGTTCCATAGACTGCACTCCCATAATCTCTGCCACAGATGATCTGCATGACAGTTAAACTCTGCCTCTATATATGGAGATGAACTGGGGTTTCCCCGCACATGACAAAATCGTCTGCAAGTAAACTGTTAAATGACATCATTATTTAGGTGTGATTTATCCACCTTGAGAGGAATACCTCTTTACCCGTGGCAGAGTCTTCGACTGACAACCGGAAGTCAGAAGACTTTGCTGCAGAGATTGCCAAAAGTGGTGTCCTTGATTGTAGTGGAAGTAAAAATTCACAATCCATCCTGAGCGAAATGTAGCTGTCCTCAATGCCGCAACACATGGTGCCGAGCAGCTAACTTCGACCATAGTGCAATTTGGAGTTGTGAAGTAATGACCAACTTCTTACATAGCCATTGACACAGTGACCCACTGGCAACCAGCCCTGCTACAGAGTGTTGTGGTAAGATGTGGCCATGAAATTCACTTTACCGGTCTGCACTGTTCTTCAAGGTGGCCCATTGAAAGATCTGTTGTTTATACAGCAAACCAACATCACAAATTAAAGAAATAATATATTACATCATCTAAGAGACGCCATCTTTAAGCAACAACTGTAATCACTCCACAGATAAAAAATTTCACCAGAATTTAATCCCAAATGGGATTACAATGACACCAATATAAAAATAGGAGATGGCATGTTGTAGATTGTGGCCTTTTACAGCTTCTGTGATGGTATGGACTTTGATTCATTATTAAAGACCGTAATATCACCTGTAGAAGTTTAATCTCGACTGTTATTTGGCACTCTCACGGACAATCATGCCAGATCTTCTATTTTTATGGTATGTTAAATACATTTGTGTATTTGTTCCCTTGAGAGATAATTTCAAAGATATTTGTCTTGCAATGTTCTTAACTAGATCTGATGTAAGTGCACACATTAAGGTAAGTTTGTATAAATAATTTAAGATTTTAACAATGCATTATACTTTGTTATTTAGCGGACACAGATGTGGATAGCGGCAGGTAAAAAATGATGAAAAAAAGTAATTTCCAATATGAAAACGTGTACTTTTGTGAGAAATGAGTTTTTTCTCTCTTAACAGATGAATATCATTTGAGTCAATGTGCAAAGAAAAAAAAAGGTAGTTCATCATTGTTCTGCAAGATGGCACTCATGGGACAATGAACTGATGTAAAAGTTGTCTTTTTGGAAAAAAAGTAAACTAATTGTCAAAGGATTAACTAGAATAGCACTTAGACATATAAACATAATCAATTATGTTCCCTTGAAAATATTTGTCAAAAGCAATATAGGAAATTTTTTATTTTTCCTTTTAATAATCACATGAGACACATTAAAAAAATGCCCACATATGTCACCTCTTCTGTGGATTGATCTACATCCATTTGTACACATTCTGTATGATAATTTCTATTGAGATTCTGTTTCGGAGATGTTTTTTATCTTTTTTCTACCAGTTGGAGGCAACAATATAATTGTTATTTAAGATCACACTCTCAAAGAATGTCAAAGAAAGAGCATCTTGGCTAGCCAAGAGTTTCACACACGGCCCCCGTCTTTGAAGGGAGTTCAACTGTAAGCGAAACCTTTGGCTAGGAAAGATGAAAAAAGAGATTTATTTGTGAAGATATTTGATATAACACTGAAAGTCTGTAAATGCACATGTAAATTTTTTTTTTCTGTTATAGAGAACTCCAGTAATTATACGAGGACAAGATATTGGTCCGTGTGTTAACCAATGGAAAAGCTTGGATTATTTGGCTTCAAAGGGAGGTAACAAAGAGGTGAAAATCCATGTTTCTCCAACACCGCAAATGGATTTTATAAACAAGAATTTCCTGTACAGGTATTTTGATTAAAATAAATGTTTACGAATGAGAGCTGTAGTAAGTGGTCTAAAAATAGCAACAACAACCTTGTTTAATCAGCCTTGGATCAATCAAGTGCAGATTGATACAATTACAAGTAAAATAATGTAGAGGTCTAGTGTAAATAATTATAACAACACTAAATGTAAAAAATATTACAGCATATACAAATAAAAATTGAATGGAGCGCAATATTTCGGTCTACTAAAGACCTTCATCAAGCATCACTGTGAATAACTTGAAACTGAAGCTGGGGTTAGTCAAAATAATTTTGAAAGTTTTAGTTCGTTATGAACGTGGAGCACAAAATTATTGATATTTACAAAATAAACTTTAATTTTAAAAAAATTATTTTACAAACTATAAAGACAGTCACGTTATGTTTATGTTTTTCTTAATATTTTCTTGCCATCACGTTCATTTAAGCAATCCGGCTCAAGCGTTTGGAGCTGGTAAATCCAAAATTGCTCACGCGATCGTCTTGCCGCATCATCCCATGTAGAGTTCTGCTCAATGATTTGA
>JAULBM010017233.1:0-11475 GCA_032357055.1 Geukensia granosissima | reverse complement strand
AATGTTATTCATAATTTACTTTATTTACGCTACGGCGGGGTCCTTAGAGATGGTTTCCATCTCAATGTTATCTAGTTGAACCTAGTCATAAAAAGACATGGACTTTGCCATTATACTTAATTTGGTAGCAAAGGTATCCTTAGTGAGCTTCACTCACAGTATTAATGCCCATTTTAAGGGGGGAGGGGTATGCATCTGTTCAGGCAGAACAAACAAGTCTAATTTTTAATATATATTTACCATTAATAAAAATTCTGATAAATTGAATAATTGTATACAGGGAAATTTGAATAGCCTATTTATATAAAACTGCTAGGTTCATGCACTGAAAATATTTCTGCAGGTTTTTGTCCTCAGATTACACATCCTGCTGGTAGCATTACATTTATTGATTGATATTCATATATCTATAATTATTTATAGATGCTATAATTTTTAATCTTTTTTCAATATTTCTTTTAGGGAAATAATGAGAGAGATACAACGATTACGAACCGAACAGGAAGCTCACGCAAAGAGTACAGCAGATGCACAGTACAATCCAACGTTATTAGCTGAATTAAGACTTTTAAGGCAGCGGAAAGATGAATTAGAATCACGTATGCAAGCTCTGCAGGAAAGTCGGAAAGAATTGATGGTCCAATTAGAAGGACTGATGAAACTGCTGAAGGTAAAAAAACCTTGCACAATGGCAGAGACATAATTATATAACATGATGGTTTTTTTTCAGACTTTTAAAAATGTCCAGCAGCATCGAAACCAAATTGACCATCACACTGATTGTGTTTGGGTCACAAATAATTACATGTATCCAAGGACTGCCTTTTATTGATTACACAATCAGTCATTTCCTAATAAAGCTTATATAATATGTCAGTATTTATAAAATTTTACAACAAAGAACTCAAAAATAAGTGTCAAAATACTCTAATTGACTTCAGTTCTAAGTTGTACTTTTAATCGCCAGCTTGGAAGATTTTCATGTATCAAGAGATTTAAATCACAATCATTTCAAGCAAGTTTAATGTGTAAAGAGAAGTGAAATAATAAATTTTGTGATTAAGAATGGCTTTTTGTTGGGGTCTTTTTACAGCTAGTATATAAAGACGAATAACTAATTGAACTAGGGGGAAACATTTTGTTAGTGTTTTTGAATATTGATAAAGATTAAATGAAAGCAAGCGTAGACTTTTCTTAAGGTTAACCACAACTTCAGTATAAAAACTTATTTTTAACAGTTATTTAATCTTCTGCTGATAGTTGACAGTTAAAAATCAGAAAAAAACATAGATTTTCTAGATAATCCTAATGTTAGCATGTGGCTTACACTGAAGCCACAATGTTTTGCTGGGTCTTAATGTCATTAGGTATTGCAAATATGAAAGTATACTAGTTGGACAGTAAATTGTTATATTTTTCAAATAAGATATAGCTTGCATATTTGTATAATATATTAATTGATTGAAAAAGATAAAATAAAATACTGTGTTATTGGTACATAAAGTACAAATGAATGAGGAATAAATTTTTTAGATTATTTCATTAAAAAGGTTTGTTTTCTAACAAGAATTAATTTTTGCATTTTAATAGCTAAAAATCACCACTACTTGGAATCATTATAGTTGTTTGTAACTCTAAGCCACATTTCAAAAAAATATTTTTGTCCTTGTGTTTACAGACAAATCCTACCTCACCCCGATCAACTTTGAATGGTAGTACCAGATCCCATGTTAGCCAATCACAATCATTTGCTGGACCAATCCATACAAAGTCACAATCAGTTACTGAAACCTCTAGAAACAGTCCCACCTCTCCTGGAATGGAATCATCCACCTTATCAGGAGTTGGGGGTGAAGTAATAGAAGCATTCAGTCAGCCTTCAACTGCTGATAATGTCCGTCTGCTGAGGAATGATCTCTTGTGTGCAGCAGATTCAGTTACAAGTGCCATGTCCTCCCTAGTGAAGGAGCTCAATTCAGGTATAACCAAGGGATTTTTGTGTCAGCTGCTTTTAGCAGGTTCACATAAAGGGATCACTATCCTTATTACATGTTGTTCTGCATCAGCTTCACACTCCTTAACCATTCTTGAATGTCATCTTGCACAGTTTCTTTGATATGAGTCAAGTGTTGTACCTCTTATTCTGAATTTTAAATATATGATCTATGATTGATTTCCTGGGTTCTCCTTACTCAAACAGGGAATTTCAAGGTAACCCTAGTAGTTGTGAACATGGAATCTTCATTTTCTACATTGCTCACCTAAATTGAACCAAACCACAAGAAGTTAAGCTGTGATCTTTTTAATATAGAATATAGATCATAATCAGAATGATTTATTTGGTTCCCCCAGGGGTTTTCAGCGTTATCAGTGTAACCTTGGGTGGGGATACCCTAACATGTAAGTACTTCAACATAACTAAATGGAATCCAAGTAAATTTGCAGAGATGGTCCAATAGAAATTGGAAGTAGATGAAACTTATCATCCAAGGAACACCCAATACTATGTAAAAATCAAATTGATTCTAAAATGTATTTATTTGTCGATAAATCATCCCAAATGAAAATGACAATTATATTGTTTAATATATGAACATATAACTAGTGCTTTAGAAAAGAGAAAATATGAGAAAAAAATAGTTGTCAATGTTTATTTCTAGTAGTATTATAAAATTAGAATAAAACAGTCTTATACAAATGCTTATTAGAGATCTGGAATATCTTTTGTGAATGTAAAAAACTCAATCTTTTTTCCCAGAGTGATATGCAGTAGAGTGAGGAAAAAAACTTAAGAATTTTGCAAGAGTGAAATATCTTTCCAGATCTTAGTTATGCGATAGGGATAAAACATATTTTTCCATCGAAATTTTGTACAGATGTACAGGAAATCTTGTATCTGTTGACAGTAATGTATTTGTCATAACATTTACCATGATCAAGTCTGATGCCATGAAAATAGTATATTTTATTAGATAATCAACTGCCAAAGATAGTATTAGTGGGCTATCTTAGGCTGAAAATTCCCAAAAATGAAAGAAGCACATATTTCTTGATTTTTCTTCATTTAAAATGTCAGATAAGGTTGCTCATTATTTCTGGTATACTATTACAATCAACATTCTCCATCCTGTTTTCCTTCTGTTTTTAGGGGTGTGTTCATTGTGAACTAGGTTTGTCATAAAAACATTTAGTAAAGGTTAAATAACAATCAATTCAACTTTTCCATTTATAATTATGTATGTAAAGTTTTAATACTGCCATATAGTCAATATTTAGATATATTTTGTAGAACAGAGCTGTAGTGATGATGATGATGACAATGGGCAAGCTGAAGGTAATTATATTTTTCACTATATATGGTGTAGTTTTTACTAGCAGTGATTTTTCTATCAGCATAAACTCACTATTTCAGAATATATCTTCTTGTTGGCACAAGTGATTTAATACCACTATGTAAAAATATAAAAGCTTTTAAATGAAAAAAATGTATAAACAAAAAAAAAAAAAACACAGTGTAAAGTTCATAATTTTTTGGTTCCCCTCTACAAAATAGAAGCAAACTTTTTCAGTGCTGCTGGCATCCTAAGTATGTGTGCATCTGCACTTTTTGTTAAGGTTTGCATCATGTCTCTTGGGTAGTATAAGACTGAAATCTATATAGATGGGACTTGGAACAACAAAAATTCAGTCATATTTTATGTTCCACTGATTTTGGTTAAGGTATTCATCAAAGTTTTTATCTTAAGTACTATTATAGATAGATATTTTATTTATTAAAGTGCAACCTGGTATATTTCACAATGCATATAACTTTAAAATATACAAATATCATATTCGATTTAACATTTTTCACAATGCACATTGTATATTATAAAGTATACCAAAATATCATCTTCAATATAATTATGTAAATTACCAGCCAGCCTTTAGAGGCTTATGATGCACTATCATATTTTACCCAGTATGATATGATTCTTCAAATTATCAATTAGAATTCATATTTTAGAGGCTAAACTAGAATATTAAACATTGTATAATCAAAGCGAGTTGTGTTAAATTTAAGTTAACACACTTATAAATTGCTTAAGAGGAAAAAGATGAATTAAAAGAAGTTAACATAAAAAATTTTCAAGTATGGGCTTTGTACCAAATGAGTTATAATTTACAAAATAGCTCTTCACACTATGTCATTTATAGTTTTATGGCTGGCTTTATAATCCTTGTATACATTTGTAGTAAATATAAGCAAGATTTACATAACACTTCAATCTAATACTATGTATATAATATTCAGAGTTAAAAAAAAATTGAATTATCTCCCTTTAAAACAATTTGCAGAATTAAATTGAAACCTAACAGGAGTTTGTTGTACCTTTTTTTGTATGCGCTAAACAATCATTTCAGAATGTGTAATGTTACTAAATATTAGACATGAATCTTATTATAAAACACAATGTTTGAATTTAATATTAAATGCACTCATGATGCTTGAGTAGTTAGAAAGTTTGGCTTATCCCCCTTGTATCAGTATTTCAATAAATAAGAAAATTAAAATTTTTGATTATAAAATGTAAAACCAATATCCAGGTAAGTTAGCCATAATGTTGCAGAGAATCTGGCTCTATAGAAACAGTTTTAAGCTAGATTAGACCAATCTTCTCATCACATAAATTTCATGTCTTTACTATTCTCATTTTTGTAAAATGCACATCTTAGTTCTAAAAAATATGTAAATAGTAACAATATTTGTTGTCAAATTTATCTAAGCATGGATATCATAGAATACATTAAATTCACATCTACAACATACATGTATATACAGTCAAAAACCATTAGTTACAATTTACACATAATAATTGTTTGTTGAGTATAGCTCATAATTGTCTGTCAAAAATTAATTATTTTCAACGCTGCATATTTACTGAAAATTTGTTATAGAAAAACTGTAAATTTACTTTGTCTTTATTCACGATACACTGCTCAGTGGCTTTTGGTAATTTAAAATAAGTAAAGAAAAATTACATTTTTTTAATACAGGAAATCAAAAATAGAAAAAATATAAAATGGGTGATAAATCATAATTTCACTCAGATTGTCAATAAAAACTAGTTTATAACACAATCCTTCTGTTTATGTGTTCAACACCTTGTAGTTCCCTAATGGTAAATCCTACTTTCAGACATAATGTCATAAAATAAAAACATATCTAGTTCACAATATAAGCAGTAAAAATTATCAGACCATTTATAGAGATCATGGCATTACACTGTATGTATAAGTTTTAATGAAATGTCAAAAAATGTCAAAAAAGAAGGTTTCACACCAGAAACAAACATAATCAGTCCATTTATAGCAAGTTTGCCCGTTTTGAAAAAGCTGACAATATGTAGCTTGCAGTGTCACAAATAACATCTGGCGAACAAAGGAGTGTCTTAAAGATTTCATCTTTAGTCATTTGGACAGTTTCAACATTTAATTTCCTGCCTAAAGTTTCTAGCAGCATTTGCCTTTCTCTGCTATATGCTGTACAGTTCATCATGAAATGATATTCGTCTTCTACTTCTTGGTAATTGCACAATTTACAAAGTCTTAGGTGTGCCGGAATTTGTCGATATCTTCCTGTCTCTATATATATCGGAAATGTCCCACTTCTCATTTTTGATATAGCTGACCTCTGTTTCCCTGAAATTTGTTTGTTTAATAATTGCACTGTTCCAAACTCAGTTTTTAATTTTGCATATGTTCTTAGTTTAGGCATTGCTTGAACATCATTACTCCATTTATCGGCAGCTAACAAGCAGATACGTTGTTTTACAAGTTCTAAGAATGTTGAGTTGTTCATGCCATTTGTGCTGTTTTGTTCGTAGTTTTCGATCAAGTCACATCTTTCCATTATTGTTCTAACTTCTTTTGCCCAACTGTTCTTCATATTTTGCTGTTTGTCCCACAAATAGATGATCTTTGGAAGTCTGTTATCTGTCATCTGTGTGATTCTAAGCCACAAACGTACCACACTGATATGATGTCTATTTTGTGCCTCTAGCCAGCCAGTTTCGCCTGTGAGATAAGGCAACGGTGCCCGTTTTCCTACTCCAAGTATTGTTCTAATTGCTCTATACTGTATTTTATCAATAATGTCTCTCTTTTTAAATCCCCATATCTCAGAAGCATAGTCCGTAACTGGAACTACAGTACTGTAGTACAGTTTTTCGTACACTTGAAAACTAAGACCTCCAGAGTTAAAGTGTTTTGATATTAGTGATCCTAGAGCTCTACTGCCTGCTTCTGCCAAAGTTTTAATACCATCAGTAAAGTTAACTGTATCTGAGATTTCAAATCCAAGGTATCTATATGTTGAACAAAGAGAAATGTTTTTACCTAAAACTTCAAAGTTGTAATCAGTAGCTTCCACACTTTGTTTACGACAGTGCATAACTTTGGTTTTATCAATGTTTATCTGTAATCTCCAGACATCTGACCATTTACTGAGCACATCTAGCATCTGTTGTAGTTCTTCTTCACTTTCTGCAATTAAAACAATGTCATCGGCATACATTAATATACATAGTTTTTCATTTCTGCCAATACATACTCCAAGGTCCAATCTTTTGATTTCCACAGCTAAATCATTTATGTAAATGGCAAATAAAAGGGGCGCTAGACTATCCCCTTGTCTCACTCCTCGCTCAACTGAAAACCAGTCAGTTTTTAAGGTATCAATCTGGACGCAGCTTTTCAAGTTTTTGTACATAGCTTTCACAGTTTTATAGATTTTTCCTGTCACCCCGATGCTAAGCAGTTTCGCAAAGAGCAAGTCATGATTTACAGAGTCAAAAGCCTTGGCAAAATCTATGTAGCAAACAAATGTTTCTAGATTGTTCTCTTTCCTGTTTCGTAACACAGTATATAGGGAATAAATGTGTTCAATACAAGATCGCAACTTTCGAAATCCATTTTGCTCTTCGACTAGCAAGTCATTTGAATCTAAGAAGTCTGAAATCCTCTTACATATAATACTATTAAACACTTTTGCAACTGTCGACATTAAACTGATTGACCTGTAGCTTAATGGATTTCTGTAATCTTTTCCCTTTTTTAGTATTGGGTAAATAATGCTGTAATCCCACATACTAGGAAGAATGCTATTTTCAAAACATTTTCGGAACAGTTTTAATAGTAAATCGGTAAGCTTTGTATTCTTAAGTATTTCATTTGGTATATTTTCTATTCCGGTAGCTTTATTGGACTTTGCTTGTTTTAACGCATTTGTGACCTCTTCTTGAGTAATTTCGGAATTCAATATTATGTCATTTTCTTGATAGTTTGTTTCTTGTATTCCCACATAATTCTCACTAGAATCTTGTACATTTCTTATGTTATCTAATTCTTGTTCCCATTCAATAATTAGCGCTCTAGTGTCTTCCAAAAATTTATCGCTAACCTGACTAGAATTTGTGTTATCACTAAATAGCTTTGAAAAGTCATGTTTCCACTTTGTCACTATATCATTAGCATTATATGATATGTTACCTTCTTGTAGTACAACACTATCTATTTCCTGTTTTCTATTTACTGGACCAAGCTTTTGTACCTCATTCCAAAATGTCTTTGGATCTGTGGCCTGCAGCTGTGTAATGCGATCTCGCTGCTTAGCCTTGTAAGTGCGTTCTGCTTGTCTGGCTTTCTTATCAAAAAGTCTCCGGCTTTCTTTATAATGCGTCTTCTGTTGCTGCACTTCATCACGAGTACCATTACACTGCAAATATAAGTTTTCATTATGTTTAACAATTTGCCACAAATTTGAGAGTTCATCGTTCCACCAGTGTTTCCTATGGCGTCTGCCATTTTTCCTTGTAGATTTTCTACCACGTATCTTATAGCTAAGTTTATTTTCCATTTCTGCATGTACTATATCAACAAATTCCTGATAAACCTCGTCCACTGACTGTTTAGTGTCTTGTGCATTTTCAATTTTTTCAATCACCTTAATAATTGCTCTGGCTGCTCTTTCGTTTGTAAAAATGTCAGCTGGAATATTGTTTGTTATATATTTACGACTCATGTATGAATTGTCATTCTCCATGTCATGATTCACTTGATTATTTTTATTGTCTACATAGTCTTGTTTGTGTTTGTTATATGCTATATTAATATTACATCTTATAATTGAATGATCTGGTATACTAGCTGAACCAAAGTCTATCCCATATTTATCTATTGCCTCTGACACAAGCACTACTTCAAAATTTTGAATTATATTAAAGTGTGTATGTGGCATAATCATGTAATCTACTACAGATTTACCTCTAGGTGTTACATATGTGTAGTTGTCTTTATCTTGGTCAAATCTACCATTTAGAGTACACATTTTTGAGTCTCCTAAGAAGTCTACTAGGTAATCACCATACCTGTTTTTTACATGATCAATACTGTCTCTTTTTCGTATATCTCCATTGTCAATATGTGCATTAAAGTCTTGTGCATCTCCAATTCTTCCATTAAGGTCGCCCATAATTACCAACGGGTTTTCTTCGTAGTACATGTACACCTGTGATAAAAGCATATCATAGAATTCCTGGGCAATGTTTCCTCTGCTTGATCCCTCTGGGATCAAATACACAACACATATATAAATGCAAAATGAACTGTCAAATTTAGAGGTAAGTTGCAACCAAATTATTCCCTCAAAGCCTCTGTCTAATATTATCACATCATAGTCTTTGAGAATATTGTTCTTCACAAGTATTCCCACTCCCCCTGATCCCCTGACAGCTCTATTAGATAATGCAGTTCTATTGTTACCATACCATGTATAGCCTGGTATATTAATACTGTGATCATCTTTCAAATGTGTTTCACATAAACCAATTATATCTGAGTCAATATTTTCTATTATTGATTGTCTTAACTGTTTACTATTTTCACGATTTTCATACCATCCATTTATATTCCAACAGGAGATAGAAATTGTTTCATCTTTTTGGATGGGGGAGGGGGTTGGTAATTGCTATTTGTCTTTGGAACTGTTGTTATTTCCGGTGAATGGTTGTTCTTTGATCTTTTGTGGATCGTTTGTTTTTACAACTTTGCCACCTCTCATTCTAAGTGTTGGGATGTTTTTAATTAATTGTCTTATGTTATTTTCTGTTATTCTCTCAGCTCTGGATTTATCAGTTTCTACATATATGTGTGAAAACCTGTCACTACCTCTAAGTCTTTTCTTGTTGGACAGCACATGTTGTCGTTCTTTTTCGTTTCGGAAGTAAATACCCAATACTAATCGACCGCGATTACGGTACGGTCCCGTATTTTCTCCGGTACTTACTTGGGCCTGTTCGTCTTGTTTCGATGCGTTATTTAGTACTTCTACATCTATAATTTGAACATCTATATCATCGGTTGCACATATCTCCTCCACTATTTTATCAATGGTCTGTTTAATCAACACTTTGTTTTCTAAACTGCTAATGTCTTGCGGATATTTTATATTCTTAAATATCAACTTGTGTGCGATGGAACTTTTTTCCGGGTTATTTTTCACCTTAGCCTCTATCGTACTGATTCTTGAGTCGAGACCTTTCAATTGTTCATCTGATTTAACTGATGCTTGTACAAAATCTTGTTTCACCTTGCATATTTCCTGTGAAAGTGATTCATGCATATTACTAAACTTCTTATCCAATTTACTCTCAATGTTACTTATCCGATTTTGAACTGATGTTTGGAATGATACCTGGTCCGACCTCATTTGTTCTTGTGAGGACTTCATTTCTAACATTAAACTATAAAGATCTTCAAGTTTCACTTCGGACAGTGTCAAGTCAGCCATTTTACCAAAATTTTGTTTTTTACTTAGAGGTGTTTCTGTCTCAGAGGAACTTGAGCTTGACATACGTGGTCGCCGTGTATACACTCTAGTAGATTTCAGTGGTTTGGGAGTGATTTTGGTTCGCATTTTTTGGGGACCATCATCTGCAACTGTTAAACTTCAAAGGATATTGGGCATACTCATCATACAATATTGTCTCAAAACAATGGTTATGGTCCTAGATAGAAATTTTGGTCAGAGCTCAAGGTAAACACAACTGCTCTCCATTAGCCTCGTTCTCATCTCCTCATAAAAATAAAAATTAAGGCACAGTAACATGAACTCTATAAAAACAAAGGTACAGAACTTTACACAAACCCTATAAAAACAAAGGTACAGAACTTTACACAAACCCTATAAAAACAAAGGTACAGTAACATAAACCCTGTAAAAGCAAGAGTAAGTTCAGTTGCAAGGCAAGAGTAAGCAACTCCTGCTCCACTAGTGTCAAACGTCGTGTTAGTATAGTCAAAGCCTGTGCATAATCAATGTTGGTCAGTATCGGTATAGAAAAGGATTTGTAAAGATATATAGTCCGTTTGATCACTGTGAAAATAGTGCAATTAATTCTTTAAAACTACATCTTTAACTTGACTTCCATTCTGATTGCAATTATGATATTTATTAATGTATACATATCGAAACAGAAGGTTTGAATGAAAATATAGTCAAGTAATTTAAGAGTTGTCCATGGCACTTAATGATAATTTTCTTGTCATAGCAGTCACTGGTATTAAAGAGATAAACGTACGATTATCTCAATATGTCGACGGTAGATATAGGTAAAATCTTAACACCCATTTTTCTTAAATGTAGCATGTTTTTGTCAATAGTTACTCAGCTGCAAGGTTTATCTTTACCATTGTACATCATATTTGAATCGTAACGGTGCACTGGAATTGTCTTTTGAAAATTGCTGTTGAAAAATTCGGGATGATAATCGTAACTCTATGATACTTTTCTTCTTTAATAATCGTAATTTTCTTTATCGAATAATAATAACTGAAACATAATAAATTTGTCTTTCAGCATTTCAATGGTATTTTGTGTTAAAAATGCAAATGTCCAGTTTACACGGTGTAGAATGGCAACGGACTTTTCGCGTTTTTTTTCGACGTTTCCGGACTTATCCGGTTTTGTAACGGACTTTTCGGGGTTTTTAGGAGAAAAGGCGAAGTGAGTTACTAATATTCTTTGCTTGTTCTTTAAACACAGTGAATATGTTTTAAAAAGATTAACGTCACCGAATTTGGTCCTGGATTATTATTCATATAGAGTTGAGAGGGTTCCATTTTTTTTTAATGACTTATATATGTAAATAAATTGCGGCAATATTAGTTCTTTTCTAAAATTGGCGGTGGCAACGGATTTTTTGTGATTATGGCACCGGACTGTTGAAGCTAATATTTTAATCTTTGTAAAGAAATTGTTAAGCATGGGATGAAAAAGGCTTTGGATTTGTTGAAAATGATCACTGATTTGAACCAAATCTCGAGTAATGGATTTTTTATTCTTTTTTTTCCATTTCAGTTTCCTTACCTTACATAACGCATATCAGAGTAGATTCATTTTTCAAGTCATTGCTTCCTTTTCAAATATTTATTAAA
>JAULBM010017222.1:0-11476 GCA_032357055.1 Geukensia granosissima | reverse complement strand
CATAGCAAATATTATTTACCTAACCACATCTACGGTTCACGTATTGCTTTTCTTTTTTTAAAGAAAGCAACTTGTCTTTAACATTGTGTAAGTAACTTGTAGTTTAGGTTGTCTCTCTTTGGTTGAAAAAAGTCATTCTTGGTTTAACTCGCAATACCAGAATTAAAAAAAACCAACTTTCCTATATTACAGAATTTTCACTCGCCACTTATTAGACAAACCATACCACATGTCCTATTTCAACATTTTAATATGCTAACTTCAATTTGTACCTTAATTAATGTATAAAGAAGTTCTTATACTATATACCCTTATGTTCAATGATTAACTTCACCTTTCTCCATTTTTCTTTATAAAAGTGGTTACAAAAAGATGTTTATTAAAAAAATGCAACAGAAATCCCCTTGCAACTATTTACACGAAGGATGTTCACATATGATGAAATACTACAAGTCAATATTCAGATGTAAAGAATATCCTATTATAAAGAAGTAGGTACGTTAATTATACGCCCGATATTTGGCCAAAATTTTAGATTTTATGATTTATAATAATAAGTTGGTATAAAAATGCTGTTTAATAATAGTCTTTTAATTTCTTATATTCTTATCGTTATTTCGTCAAAACAAAAGGATGTATTTGGCTGTTTCAACAAGAATGAAACATTTTCTGTTAAAATACTCAATTTTTAGATGTGTTTTGTCTAAATAGATATGATCAAACATTACGAAGATATTTTAGCCAATCATTTGTACTTGATAGATCTCTAATTGTGCAAAGTGTGGTTATGATGTTTTTGTGCGATCCATATTAAAATCGAGAAAAATTTTTCAAATAAGGTATCAAACTAAGTAATTTCAAAGTATATTGAAGCAACTTCTATGTGCCATGTAACCGTTGTTGAACCAATTAAACTTAAAATACTATTGGATTTTCTCTTTATAGACATTTTTTCAAAACAAAAAAATATAAAATAATAGAAACGAACAACTTTTCATTTTTCAGCCAAATTCTTGGACCAAAAATAGGCCTTAACGATCTCCTCCTTTACTGTAATCAAAGATTAGTTATATAATGCGCTATGTTTTTCACTTTGATCAATGAGTAAAACGTGCATTCTATATTACCTGAGGTTCTTGCTAATGTTTGCTGTATACAAACATGACGTTGTTTATTTACATTTGGGTTAATCATTAGTTTCTCCAACATTGAATAAGAAGAAATGGCAAGAAAAAATATGACGGAAAAATGATCAAAATCGAACACAAGATAAATATTTTTCACAAAATATATGGCGAATTTCTCAGGTTATTGTCACTTGTGTCAAAATTCGGAATTTGTTTGTGATCATGCATATAAAATTTATTAGGCATTGTAATAAATCGGCAATTCTTGGCATTTTTGACGAAAACCAATAGTGAAATGTATTAAGTAATATTTTCTGTAAGAATAAGGCAATTTTAGATAAAAGTTATTTATGGTCCACAAAAATACAGAAGAAACAATATAACTTCAATACAGAATGTTATAACATTAAAAAAATCAAGATTCATTTACAATTACAATCATCGGCATTAGATACCGGGCATTTGAATTTTCTCTTCCCAAAAGCAGTGCCGAGGGAATAAAGGCACAAGGTATTTCCGTCCTGGAAGCACTGGTCCTAATGTATGTATGTATGTGCTGTAATGTTTATATATGCTAAAATGCACTTAAAAATAAAATATATATCTATCTACCAATAGGTTTAATCAAGGAGCAACCTCTCATCAGTAGCATTGAACCAAAACATTTGAAGTCAAGTTCATATAATTGCAAAATGAAAGATGGTCTTGTCTGTCTTCTGATTTAACCATTTTTTGTCTCCCCTTTTGGTATATTTGACCTTGTACTCATATACAAACAAACCAAGATAGGTAGCTAAATTTAGTGGGCTGACAGCTTCTCAGTTATTTTACGTTATTCCGGGAAATCTGAAAAGTGTTTCGTGGTAAAATTCATGGCAGAAGCATCGACCCAAATGCTCTAAAAATACAATGTTGAAAGTATGGTTTCTTTTTGTTATTATAATGTACATTTCTAGTAGTTACCTCTTAACAGTAGAATTTGAACCATAAAACTATGAATAACATCACAGAACCACAGAAAATGCAACATAAACGTGTCTATAAAAGACACTGCTCAAAACTTGGTATTTTTAGGAAAAGGCATATACCTTAGTTATGTACCATGCAGGTCAGGGTATATTATACAGTATACATGTATTTTTTTAAAATTTTCTCTAATATTTAATACCAGAACTTTATCTGATAATAAAATATTTGTACCCTACATGTACCTTCTTGGCAATTATATAACACAAAAGCTAAGACAATAAGTTATTCTAGTCCAAACCCACAAAATGAGTATCAAAGTTCTACACTGTCAAATATTCAAAGCTGAATAGTTATATTATTCAGTTTCGAAGAAGCTTTTTCTGTAATGTTTCCACTGTATGGGATAGGATATAGATTTTTGTATTTACCTTACCAGAAATACATTTGCTAATGAAAATTGTTAGGGTTTTGATCTTTTTCCGACCTTTGATATTTTTTCCTATAATTTAGCCTGTTTTTTGTAGGGTTCGTGTTACTCCAGCTTTAGTTTTCAGTGAAGTGTTGTGTGTTCTATGTTTGTCTTTCGTTTCATTTTGCTGGTTATAGTCTTGTCTGCCATCTGACGAAACGGTTTCTGTCTGCCCCTTTGGTATCTTCTAATTCCTTTTATCTCCGGTTGACTTTATCAATTACTTTATTTCTGTCATATGGTATGAAAACATAAACTTTCTTCGACATTATTAAGAAAAAGGGGGATTATTTATATTGTACTTTAAAATACGACGCAACGGAGAAAAACTTAATAATCATTTACCAAATTAAATTTAGAACATTTAAGCTGCTTGCGTTTTTTGTAACTCTAATGTATTTTAACAAAAAATTCAAAACCGGAACGATTTGCATTAAACACCAGCCAAAAATAAACAACACATACTATTTCTTAATCAGTATAAATTACGACAGATAATTTTGCACGTTTGGTAAAATCATGAATGCTTATTTCTTACATAAATATTATTTTCAAATGTTTGCCATATGGAATGTTTAAGTGATTCCGAGTATTGTAGTTATTTACGTAATGCCTGCCTTCATATATGGACACTATGATCACGAATTTTTCTTCAGAAAATCACCTTTAATGTTTTAAAATGACATCTACAGGAGTTACATTAGCATGTAATATTGGAAATTTATTTACAAACAATTGATCAATATGACCATATTTTATGAATTTCCTTTTCAAAGACAACACAATCTAAATGTGTAAATAAATCAGGTATAAAATTAGGGGCGGTTTGGCACCACATGAGTTTTCTGTGAGGATTTCACACCATCATGCTTATAAATTATAAAAACTTTTTTCATATCGGTTTAAACAGAAGATAATACATGTCCCATTAAAAATCATTTAAATGTTGTATGATAAGACCATCTACATCTGTTGTCAATCAAGATTTCCGTGATTTTATGGTTTTCCTTTGTCAAAGACAGCTAATTCTAGATATGTTAATAAATCAGACTTAATACGAGCGCACTAAGAAGTCCCACTGAAGTTTTCTGTGAGAATTTCTCAGCTTGCCAGAGGTAAACGATGATAGACTTTCCAAAAATGTAAACATTTTGAAAAAAAGTCCAGTTAAATAGATAACCAAGTCATACATGTCATATAGACGTTTAAGATTAAAATAATTACAAGCGTGAGAAAAAATTTCTTAACACTTGGAATTGATAAAGAACAAGAAAAAAAAAATAAATTCTAGCTGTCACCATGATCAAATTGTTTCCACAAAATTTGTTAGTGGGTAGAAGTTACGTATAAATATTAAGTACAATAGCTTTTAATTATAGATCATGACCTACATCACGTATCATTTACATTCAATATTATATGTATAAAAAAGCGACAAAAATAAAATAAGATACAATTAAAAATCATAAAACTGATGTGAAGCCAGAAGATAATCGTGCAAGTGTAACATATTAAAATGAACATTGGTATTTTAAGTTCATGTTAATATAACTTTTTTATCCGATTACCATCGAAGATGACGAGAATTCAGAATTAGGAATTATAATTTTTTTAACGTACACTACAGCAAGGTTAGAGATTATCAGTTTCACCCAGACATCTCTATTTTCAAGATCATCGCCGCGGTGGTAAAACAGTTAGCGTGCACTCCTCGAGTCCGGAAGGTCATGGACCTGATCCCCGGCTGGGCAAACCGAAGACATTAAAATTGAAATTTGCTGCTTCTAATTAACAAAGCAGGATTCATTCAGCATCACTTATAATAAGCTGTCTTCCTGAATAGTCATAAAATATTTGCCACTATATGTTTAGCAACATTCAATCTACTGTTTTCAAGATGCAAAAATCAAAATAGTGCCAACGATAAATAAGACCAGGTGGTGTGGAAGAGAAAGCACCTTTCTATCGCGCTTACGACACCTGTCATTAAATCCTTTATCTTATATCCGGATAATCTTTGTTTCTATGTTACAGAAGATTGTTTCACAAAAGGTCGTAATTGCTACGACTGGTTGTAACTTACAGGATTTACGGATCATCGTAAGTCTGACGATGTTTTGCGAAACGTTCGTCAGGTTCTCAACTAGCTAAGATACACTGATATCATTCATGAAGGCAACCATAGAATTTAAGGAGAGAGGATTGAATTTCCAACCCTTTGTTACCGGCAAATCCTATGCTTGAAACAGACAGGGTCACAGATATACCTGCAACATCTAAATCCCTTAAGCTTATGCAGGAGGAAGGGTTATTTATTTGGCAAGGCATGTCACAAGATTTGTATTCCATTTTCGTGAGAACTCTTGATTTTTCTGTAGGTTGGTAAGATGTGGCGATTTCTTCTTCACATTCACTGCACATTTTCCTTTTCTGCTTTATTTAAGTAAAAACGAATTATTCCAGTTTGAATGCAGACAGTTTGATGATCACTGAAGGTAGGATTATTCAATGAAAAGTATAATAAAACGATTTTGAGAACTTCTTTTTTTTAATTGGCAGGAGTCCCTGCAATAATTCTGCTTTAAACGAGTACAAAAACAAGTGGTCTAGTAGGGGCGCCTAAGATTTCCGACAAATGGGATGACATTTACTTTCCTATTGTTAACTTCCATATTTATTTGGCAACATTCCTGCTTGGAGTTTGATTTGATACTCTTCGTCTGATCAAAGAAACCAATAATTTCTTAAGAGAGCATTGCTGTTGTTGCGTAAATTCTTAAAACAAGGATACGTCCAATCAAATTTGAAGTCGTCCCACCATAGATTTATGGTCGCCATCATTTAATGGATGATCCATATGTTATAGGTGTATCTCAACTTTTTGTGGACCCGTTATCGGAAGTTCCTTTTAGAAGAATTCCACGACGGGAGTGGCGCATGAGCCCTTTTGCAGCCCCTGATCCTACTCCTGTCTACCAGTAGTTCGTGCGTTTCCTTCCCGATTTGACATTATTTCGAATTTGACATCCCGATTCGAACCGGATTTTGAAATAAAGGATTCGCGCGACAGGAGATGCTTAACTTTTGAATGACCCTGCTCCTACTCCTGTTTTGTAAAGGTGTTCGTCGAGTCCAAACTTTAGTTCCTTTTGTTTTCTTTATATCTTTTTAGTTTCGAGTTTGTTATTTCTCGACCTCTTGCATTTGTATTCTACACTGGATTTAATTGTTTTCTATAAGCCCTACGAATAATTAAATATATTTATGTATTTTCCTGTCGCCTTTCGATATGAGATTATGAAACCCACTAATGTTGACTTAATATTTTGATCTATTTAAGTACAAGTTGGTTAAATAGTATGAATGCCTGTTTACATTAATTTGTATTATATAAAGCATAAGTACAGTTATATTTTTAAGTAGCAAACTTCTTTGACACGGGATCGTTGTTCAATACATTTATTGAAAATCCACCGATGTTCAAAGCTGCAAGCCTTATTTCAAAATATATATCAAGTTTGATCTTTTCGCTTTAGGGGGTAATATACTAGACAATTATCTATATAAGTTGTACTGATGTATGTATTCTTCCATCAATTGAAAGTCTTTCTTACGAAAAGTAATAAAGCTTTGATCCTTTTTTATTTTTAACTTAATTTATCTGTTTTATTACACTTACGCAATTATAGCGTCAAACTGTGCAAAACAACAAAATAAAAACTGTTTATGAATACAGGTTTTTAAAAACAGTGATGATATAATTAAAATTATGAGGATGTACTTTACAATTGACAAGCCAAACTTCAAAAAGAAACCTTTGCATGATTGTATGAATATATTTATTATTATTATAGGTATAGCTCTTTCTTTTGTGTGTTACTCTTTGTCAAGGAACCAATGAGCTTACCGACGAACAAAACGAACTTATATGTAAACATGTTTTTGAATATATAAGACGCTTATTGTCTAATTAATGCAACAGAAACCACATTCATCCCAAACATCTTTTGTACAAAGTTTCTTTTCTCTTTTATCAGAACTTGCTAATTGCATTTTTTAAAAACGTTTCCCTGTATTATCAAATGCTTCTGGAATAAATATAAGAGAACAAAATCTTATTTTTTGGTTTTCCTCCATTTAGGTAAATTTATTGACTGACAAATATTTTAATTGGAGATTCCCTTCACTTTCAGAGTACTATACTCGTGTGTTGTAATACAAGTTTACAAATTTTCATGATGGTGAATTCGTCTATGTTGCATATCTAAAAAGTTCTTAAAACGAAGAGAAACTTGACAGATAAATCACGTGTTTAACCTAAACAGAATATCCAATTATTATATCAAAATTCACAATTTTATTTAACATTGGTAACCTTGATTTATACCACGTTTCGGCAGCATGTTTCATCTCAGATTCATTAAAAAGTGAACCTTTGGCTGGTGAATACCCAAAGTAGTTTGCATCCAAAATCTTTACTGCAAATGCTAACATCACCAAGTAAATGCCGGCTTTTGAACTATGAAGGACATCCATCAGTGATTTTTAAAGTCTTCGTAGACAATATGCTAATCATGCTGCTGGTCGTCCCGGGTTCGGTGATTTATTGATTTCAGGTTAATCATCAGAACTCCTTCATATATTCGAGTAAATCGCGTATAACTGTGGCTTGGATAGATATCTTCTGAAAAACCGATACAGTGTACCTATTTCCAAGACTGTAATAAGTAAAAATCCCTGATTTTCATGGTTATTTTGGCTTTTCGGCGCTCATAACGCCATGAACTATATATTTCATTTAGTTCATGAGTGTAACTTGAAATTCATAAAATTCCTTTGACTGGTCATTTTTGGCCTCTAGCACGTTTGATGATTTAAAGTAAATCACGAACGAAAAAAAAAGTAACACACAGTTCTATTTGGCTTTTAATATTTGTTGTAACCGTATGTAGAGATGTGGATTGTATTTTTCTGGAAAATATTCATATTCTTTCTTTTTAATTTGAAGTTCATGCAAATTAATGCAGCGTTAGTTTTCAGAAAAGTCGTTTACCAGCACACAATGATTCTGTGGAAGATTGGACACAAAAGCTTCGAAGCTTCTGTTCTGCCATGTTGCTCTTTGTTGGTGAATAGAATTTTGATTCTTTTTTTGTGTATACATGTTCACTTTTTTATTATTTTTTCAGTCTTCCTTGATGTCTTCTCCTTCAAACCTCTCACATTTCACAATCTATGCAGTGTTGATCGGTGGAACATTTTTCCTTTCATTATCGACCTATTTTCTGTCGATTTTTCGATAACCATCGTTAAAAAAATTGCGTCATAATTATGTTATATCGAAATTGCGGGCAATAATAAATTGTGCGAATATTTTGAATGTGGGAACAAAGCCATTTTTGTAAGCGGGACAGCGGAAAAATGAGGTTTTGACATATATTTAGTAAAAATAACTTAAATGTTATAGATTCTGTGTAGAAAACCCATGTGAGAGATCAAAAGTGCATAGTCAAAAGAGACAAGATAAATTTGAAACAAACTACAATAAAACGAATTAAAACAAAAAGAACAATGACTTGGAATCCACGAATTCCTTTCTAAAAAAAATAGTTGGATCAGGTGCCCCGGAAAAGAACGCAGTCCCTGTCCTGCGCGCAACAACATAATACTATAGAAATAAACTGATACCATATATATGGAGCAACCAATCTACGATGGCGACCATAGAATATTATAGGAGGGACTATTTCGACCTTGTTTGGATGTATCCTTGTTGGAGTACTTTATACGACAATAACAATGCTCTCTAAAGAATATCCTGATACTTGAAACAGGCACAAGAGTATCGAATCAACAGCGAAACATAAACCTCGTAGGCAGGGGAAGCAGCAATATTGCCACATAAATATTGGAAGTATACAAAAATACCAAAAAAAAAAAAAAAAAAAAACAATGTATTACTTTCTGCAAAATGCTTACGACCTGTGTATAAAGATTTCAAAATTTCAATCTCAAAGACCAAACATAGAGCATGCTATTTTTTTATAAAGCAACACAACTATCGTGCGTAACGTAAGACCAAAGGTTTTGACAAATCTTGTGTGTATAATAAGAATTCTTTGAAGTGATACGAGTTAACTTTCTCCTGTACGATTATTTAACTTTAAAATTCCATTGGTTTTCTGATTTCGTATCATAACTAGACAATTAATCATAATTCTACTTGCATTTTTTCATATGAGACTCGCTAGAGAGCACCTAGTTAAATCCAAACACCCAAAGATTATGACAAACATACATGTACATACAATGGTCCAAATAGTGTAGAATAGAAAATGGTAGCCCTACTGAAATGCATTTTTCAAAAAATCGTGACATGGTTGAAAAATTTGATCAAAATTTAAAATAAAAAATAAACCATTATGAGTTTGAAAATGACTGAGGACCAACAAAGATCAGTTTATCTCAGTCATGTGACTTGGCCCATTTTGGAATTGTAAGTTTTCAGTTTAAATTTAGTTTTAAAAATGAGATGCATGTCATATAGAGTGTGCAGATGTGCAACAGGCACTTTAATATTTTATTTAAGTCAAACTACCTGAATTGCCTAAATCTATTCTCCGGTCGCCCTTGGGGCAAAATAGTGTGAAAAGTCTATTCGAAGTCGGATGACTTCTTATTCCCATTCCATTACATGATGAGAATCGAAAATTGTGAACGCTTTAAACGACTTTCGATTCGATTTTTAAGCCTGCTTACAATCTATTGAGTAGAAATATACTGAAAATAATAAATTTTTAGGTATTTAATTATATTCAATATCAAAAGGATGAAATTAAAAAAAATATATTTATGATTGTTTCTTCGTGAACATAGATCGTGAATTGGTTTAATGGTATTTTACAGAAACTATACATGTGGAAATATTTACATTTTAATTATTTGTAAAAAATCTGCTCTAATATAAAAAATCAAGGCTGATACTGTTTCATATTTTTCTTTTCTTATAAATATTACGGAAATTCGGCTCAAATACCCATTAATGAATATTACACTGTAACATGCAGCGGTGTTAAACTCGTCTTGTTGAACATTTCGTTGTCGCTCTATGTTAAAATAAAGCTACCCCAGTATGCTTTTCTGCAAAAATGTCAACAAGCCTTTCAACATTTAAAGAAAAGATGTAGCATTCTATCGACAGAATTTAATTTTCATGTACCAAATCTAACCAATTATTGTTCACAAAAGTCACTTTTGTGAACCGCAAAAGACATGTACAAGACTGAAATTGCCAATTTGCATCCTTTTATCAGATATTACTGAATTACTATTACTGCCCCACATTAAATTGATGTCATTAATCATTTTGCGTCAAAACTTATCAAACTTAAATATCTTATATAAAGATAAAATTCAATTTGAACATGTTACAAAGAGTCAAACAGATGAGAATTAATTGTTTATTTTGTAAGCTATTTAATTAACAATTTGTAATTTAAAAAGCCCAAGTTTGTTTCATCTTGTTGCAGGAAATGTATACGTCAGATCTCAAATGGTGAATATTAAGTAAATATTAACGTAAAAACACCTGCATATTGCTTTTTGCATATCACAGTTTTTTAAGATTTCAAATGATAGCTGGCTAATGTTCCTAAAACGAGACAAGCATTCAAATCTTTCAAAGCCTGCTTTTTATCACTGAATTAGAAGCTTAAATTATTTTCTTTTATGAATTCTTAAAGTTCGTGCTTTACACTTGCAGAAAAATGTGCATGTTTAAGCTTACGATTGGTTTTAACAGGAGGAGTTACAGTTTGACTTTTAATCGTCTGTTTTTTTTTTTTTTTTTTTTGTTTTTTTTTTTTTTTTTTTTTTTTTTTTTTGGGGGGGGGGGGGGTGGTTGGGTGGTTGTGAAATCAGCATATTTTTTATTTTAGGTTGTAATTTCGGGTGCTACCCAGTTTCAGCATTTTCTGAATAAAATGCTTACTTCAATTCGTTTTTAACAAAGGAAGTCATTCCATATCGATTCAGAGAATTTTTGTCTCCATGAATATAAGTATTCTAAAACGATATATGAGCACATTTCATGAACTCAGTCTCTCACCTTTTACAAATTTTTGAAAAATTCACTGGGGGAATCTTCATTATTCTTATAAAATTTAATGTACCAAAATTTCATGTAACTTTTGTATATTTCGGATTTTTTATACATGCTCAGATTTTTTCTATTCGTTAGAGAAATTTTAAAATTTTGATGTTTTTCTATTTTTTCTGTTTTTTTTTTTTTTTTTTTTTTTAATAAAAGATATTTTGATAGATTTTTCATCTATTGGTAAATGTTTCACGTCAGTTAAATTAAGCTTGGTGGTACCAGAAATGCAAAAATTTAGACATTGTCAGAATTTTAATTTTTCACAAAAATCAACAATTTTTAACACGACCACAGAACAAACAACAACACAGGTGGACGGCTACCATATTTTTAACACCAAATCTGGTTGCCGGTAAGATAGTTATATCTATTTCTAAATTCCATTAACAGATATTATTATTGCTTCAAGAATGAACAGCCAAAACATGAGAGACTCAGCTAGTGAAACGTTCATTAAGTTGTTTTATTACGGCAAAATAGTCTAGAAATTTGGAATGTCAACAAAAATATAACGACCTAGAAAATAACCCCAATGCGGACGTGAGAGAAAGCACCCTATTTTTCCGACTCGGTGGCAAAAACTTTGAAATTTTTATGAAACATAAAATATTAGTATAAACAAAAACCTGAAAGCCGACAAGGAATCTGAAAGCAATTCACCATGCGCCTTTTAGGAATAAAAAAGGGGGATATGGAGTAAATATTCATGACACAAAAATCTCATTTGTACAAGAAAATTCCAAGCAAAGGAACAGC
>JAULBM010017200.1:0-11477 GCA_032357055.1 Geukensia granosissima | reverse complement strand
TTGGCCATGGTCTTGTCTGTCCTCGACTTAACGATTTCTGTCTGCCCCTTTGGTATCTTCGAATTCCTTTTATGTTTATAATTGTTACGTTTTGGATTTCTGTCTCAAAGAAAACCACACCATGTCTCTTTTGATATATAAAAATATTCTGCTTTAGTGGTTAAATTAATTTTATCTTAATAGCAAAATAAATGTTGTTTTATATGAATTAAAGTTAATTTAGAATAAGTAAAGTTTTAAAAAAATCGTTGTTACTTATCTACAATAATATTAACATATTCCTTTTCTATGCAAACATAAAAACTACCTTCAACTTATTTCGAACAGTATGGTCCAAATCCCCTGAATCTATGAATCTAGAAACTAACACTCAGCTTAAGGAGAGAAAGAGATATGAATTGTGAACTTTCCAGCCATATGTCATGTATGTAGCAATATTCCATTTTCACCTAAAAAAACATGCGCATATAGAGTACCCCTCATATAACATGGTCAGCAGATTTGTGCCTCGGCTAAGGTTGAGTTGACAAAAAATTACTCAACTGAGGATTTCTGGTGGCGAGATTAAAGTTCCTGATCGTCATTATAACTTGGACTGACACAAAATATTCATTTAAAGATAAATTGGATATCATGAATGCGCGCCAAAATAATTATGATCCCAACCTAACCTTTCTAATCTACATACAATTTAGGCATGCGATTTTGAATTGCATGGTAAATCGCAAAAAATTAGAAAGCCAAAAAATGCAGATTTTCTAACCATATCCGAAGTTCAAGCAACACAAAACTTAAAAGTATGAAAATCTTAAGTTCTGTCTGGGGTCAATTGAGTGTTAGTAATTGTTTTAACATTGAGTATCCGGGTACAGTAATTAACATTTTATTCGACATTTTTGCTTATTTTGCAATAGTTTGACACGCTAATCCGTCGGTACGAGATAAGCTGGCTATTTGTGATACTGTGATTTTAAAAGTAAAACACAATGTCCTCACGCAGTACTTAATATATGTTTCTAGTACAATCAGTTCATGGAAACCGAAATACGTGGTGGAGTAATAACATGTTTATAAATAATGTATACTTAAGGCTTGTTATTCAATGTTTAAATTTCTCAAGACGTATCATGAAAATATATGTAGACTAATGATGTTGTTTTATTTTAAGGGGAATTTGGAAGACCTTTTTATTAAGCACATTAAAAGGATATGAGAAAACATCTTTTTAATATACATTTCAAGCATTATGTTTTAAAAAAAAACAAATACCAGTTAAGTGTGAGAATTTGACATCCAACAATCATGTTCAATGAAAATTGTTGCCAAGAGAATAAAAAAACGAAAATAAACATACTCTATTTATATAGAACCGCATCGGTGGTGTAATGGTTAGCGTGGTTGCGTCGTAGGTTCAATTCCCACAGGATTAAAATTGGTATTTGCTGCTTCCCCGCTAAGCACGCGGCATTTAGGAATAAGAGCAAAGACTGGACGGCCCAGAGTCAGAATAATGTTTCTGGGTAAAGTGGCATGTCTTCCTGCGGACTATTGTTTCGGTTTTTGTATACAGCAGGGTTTATCATTATTCGTCATTGATATGCTATCAATATAAAAATGGGAGATGTGGCATGATTTTCCATGAGACTGCCACCCACTAAATGACAGTAGAATTTAAACTTCTTGAATATATTATGGTCTTGAATATGAATGAAATCAATCAATGTGGTTAAGTAGTTTTCTCATCACAACGTGTCGTCCTAAAAGGTCTTAAGGGTGTTGGCTGCTGATTTTAAAAATAAGATTTAGCGATAAGCCTATGATGTCTTTTAAGATCCTTCACATTTGAATAAAATAAGCAGAAAAAATTATAGGTCAGTGTGCTCATTTTTTCAGATAAAAGCTTTTGAAAATTTGATGGGAAAATAATTTCTCTAGATTTTTATAGGTTTTTCCATAGTCGGTTGTGTCCATCAAACCAATAAGAAATAACAAGAATTAAAAAAAACTTCTCAGATTGCAGTTTAAAGTGTGTTTAATGAAATTATAAAAAGAAACGCGGGGGTCACTGTGCCAAAAATATTAATGCTATGAAATGGATAGTAATAGAGGAGTTCGAAAACTGACTGAACATGATCAGCAAACATCGTTAACTATCAAAGAAAAACATAGTATATAAAGTCCATTTCATTCCTTTAAATAATAGATTTTGCAGTCTAGCAATTTTATGAGCAAGTAAAATTAATTTATTTCCGGTCACAACAAAGTTAATGACAATATCTTTATCTTTATCCAATGTAGAATACCGACGCGAAAGATCAGAAGCATAGTCCTAATAGACAAAGTCAAACGTGACACCCATCGTGGAATCTGATAACTCTAATCTGAATAAACATAAGCCCGATATGATATCAACTTATTGTTGAATTACCGGTTATTAAAATACCAAGAAAATACATTTCCAGCATAATCAAATTTCCCATATCTGTTCAACATTGGTAAACCTCTGTGTAGATGTCACTGCTGATAGACCAGAAGTCTACGAGAGTTTTCATCAGTCCAGTCCAGTCGTCAGACCTGTCCGACATGAATTTAACCACGTAATGTTTTACAAGATTTTTTTCAAGAATCGAAAGTATAAACCCTTTAAATCACAGAGGAGTCTTAATTCCTTGTATTGCACATGGTAGATGTCCTTTTTCGTTAGATTTTGTCTCCTATTTCGTTTTTTTTTTTTTTTTTTTTGATATGATGACTTTCTTTTTTCTGTGTTAGGATCTTCCTAGGTTTTTGTTGAAATGCTGCCGATGTGAGGTTACTCCTTGAAACACATAACCAGCATTATCGTGCAAAAGTCAGGTGCGATGATCAAGTTGCTTATTTAAAATGTAAAATCCCAACAATGAATGGAAATTACATTATGATTCCCCCAAAAATTAAAACATATTACGTTCACTTTGCTCGTCTGCAAAATGGACAATTTTCAACCAGAGGGCTCTTCAAAGACAAACATACAACCATGCTGCAACCACACAGGTAACATATGTGCTGAATTTCTATGATTAAAATATATTTATATTATCATTAAGTCAAAAATGAAATGACATTTCATATTACCATATAACTAGAGGCTCCCAAGAGCCCGTGGTCGCTCACATGGATTACAGTTGAGAAGATGTACAATGTCAAAACTAGAAAAAGCAGGTGGCGGACTCTGCAGCCTGCCCAGGCAGATTAAACTTGTCCCATTTATGTTATATGCTATATGACATTTTTTGGTAATTCAGATTTATGAATAATAGTTATTATTTATCGGTCGGTTGGCATGCCGGATAAAATTCCAATAGGGTCCTTTGTTAAACTAAGTTCGGCTGTGGCGGCCATCTTGGTTGGTCGGTGGGGATGGCGGATAAAATTTTGATAGAGGACCATCTAAGGACCATTCCCGGATGCAATTGTGAACGGACGGATGCGGACGCAAAGTGTTGACCAGGGTAGCTAAAAATGGGGAAAGAACTCGGGATATTAAGGGTATTAAATTGTCCCCATTTGGCGCATATTAAATTTTTAACTAATCATATAACAGTTCCAAAGCATATCACTGTAATGATAATTCTTCTGAAAAAGGCAAAATTCTTACCATGATTTTTTATGGTCTTTGAGTTCAATGATTTCCACAAATTGATCATCGTATGTTCAAATCAACTTGATATTTGCTACATATGCCTAAGTTAAATGTCTCGCGCGTCATTTAAAATTGATTTTTTTCTAAATATTCGGCTAATAATAATCATTTCAAAGGCGAACTAATTGATTGATTGATATATGTTGCTTAAGGTTTAGTTTCAAATATTTCATGCATACAGTACGAGAGCATAAAAATTGATAAATACTGCTTTGTACTACCGTCATGTCGTGCCAGCTCACTAAAGCAACAGTATGTAGGAAGACAAACCATCTTTCTGATACATTATTCTGACACTGGCTGATCAGTCTTCTCTCTAACTCCTAAACGGGGAAGGACGCTCAGCACGCGTTCTTTAGAAGTAAGAACTATGAAAGAGAGGTGAGATTTGCAGTCAGAAAAATGACGACATATCACTATGTGGACTGTTGCCCTCTAAGCTACTGGGCAAATTTAAGCCTGACACAAAAAATTCGAAGATTGACTGACATAAATCGTTAAACCCTAAGAAGGACACATACAAGGTCAACAGAACGAAGGAAAGACACACATCAACAAAACACAAAATAAAAAAACCTTTAAGTTTGAGAAACACGAACTTTAAAAGCAGCCGACCCTTTTCAGCTTTCGTTGTAGTATGGATTGCGGTTCATTATGAAAGACCTTTATAGGACCTGTCAAGTTTGGTTCTATTTGGCCTTGCCGTTTCAGAGGAGAAGCATTTTCTTTGAATCAGCCAATCACAAACAAGAATTGCCCATGGCGGCCATGTTTGTTAACGGATCTGCACGAAATGACCAATCTTTATAAAGGAACTTATATAGAGGCTTACTATCAAGTTTGGTTCCATTTGGCTTGCTGTTTCAGAGAAGATGCATTTTCTCTAAATCAGCCAATCACAAACAAGAATTGCCCATGGCGGCCATGTTTGTTAACGGATCGTCATGAAATGAGCAATCTTTATAAAGGTCCTTACAAAGATTGTTTTCATTAAGTCGTGTGATTGCAGAGGTGAAGAGTTTTTTTTTTAATCAGCCAATTAGAAACAAGAATTGCCTATGTTGGCCATGTTCGTAGACGGATCGGGACGGAATGAGCAAACTTTATAAAGTACCGTATATAGAGAGTCCTTTAAAGTTTGGTTTAATTTGACCAAGCGATTTGAGAGGAGTTCATGAAAATGTGAAAAGTTAACGACGAACGGACGACGGACGACGGACTGCAAGTGATGATAAATGCTCACATGACCTGTGGCCAGGCGAGTTAAAAGAATACTTCTTTGTTTGTTCAAACAAAATCTCTGACTTTATACCCGCATGCATAAATAAATTTCATTTATGATACAAATGAACAAGTTTAATTTTTCATGCGTTCATTAAAATATTGAATATTTTAAAATATGCGGAAGGTGAAAAATATTTCATATTTTTTTAGGAAAAACTGATTCCTTGATGAATGTTGCTTAAGGTTTATTGACAAAAATCCATGTATATTCAGTAGTTAGTTTATGACTGTTTACTTGAAAAAAAAATCGCATTTAAATGTTTCTTTGTAAAAAGAGTTAGGTTCAAGTTGTGCACGTGGTGTTGATACTTTTGACATTTTGTAATAAAAAGGCGGGACAATAGCAAAATAATTTAACCAAAATAAGTTTCAATTGATTTGAAAAATTCAGTGTTCTTTACTTTCAGAGATTTCGAGAAAACTTCGGATACAATGGATAATTCTAACATAGAAAATACATCTGAAGAATCAAGTGACAACGAACTAGGTAACGATTGTTCATGTTTTAAAAATCTGAATAAGGATTTGCATCCCCTTTGGTTCATAAACGTGTTTTACATACCATTCATGCAACAACCTAAAACTACACAAAAAACAACAACAGGATAATACACTTTCCCTGACGTACATGTAGTTGGAAGTCGTTTCCAATATGTCTTATGATTCTCGAAAAAACAATATTAGCATTAAGTAGAGTTCCCACCAACAATAAAACATAAGAATTGGTTAGGTTTTGTTCATTGCGAAGAATCACAGTAACGTTGCAAACTTCCAACTGAGTCTCTCAGTTCTTGCTATAAATTCTAAGATACCAAAGGAGCAGACAGAAATCGTTAGGTCAGATGACAGACAAGACCACGACCAACAAATTGATGCGATGTACAAATATAGTACATAAAACACTACACAGAACCTTAAGCTGTAGTAATACGAACCATACAAAAACAAGCCTGATTAAGGTGCTCCATAAAATTAAGTAACTCTTGCTCCACTAGTGCAATCAATCATATTACTACTTACTATCAAAATAGATGAATTGAAATGACCAATTGAATTGAAAAGTTTTTACGAAAATCTCTAACATTCTAGCTCTGCTAACGAATAAACAGTTCTTAGGAATTAGTGCATGCCGAAGTTAATCGTGCTTGCATGACGGTACAATGCTTAATTGATATTTCGGTTCCACATTAACAATTTCGTAATTTTATTCAGAAAAACCGACTCAGGCTGGACAACCAGTTGAAATCAACATTTCTTCCAGTTCGATTGAATTTGGTTGGGATGAACCAAACCAGGGAAAGCAAAATATCAATCATTACGTCGAGAACCCTCAAAAAAGAAAAATGCTAATTGGATATCTGCCAAAACCAATGGAACAGCAAGAAACCAAATAATAAGTGATTTGAAAGCAGGATCTACGTTTGAAATCAAAGTACGGGCGATTGATGAGGAAGGAGAAGAGGGACCTTTTAGTGTCCCCACAGTAAAGATGTCCACCATCCAATCAGTGGCTGGTTTAATTAAACAGAATGCAAAGAAAATTTCCAGTGGGCCATCTGCCATCTAAAAACTTCCTTTGATCCAAAATAAGAAGTCAACAAACGTTAGTGCAAAGACTCGAAAATGCGAATTTAAGTTTGGTACGCAAACAATTCAATTACAATGAGAAAAAATCGTTGATCAAGCGAACTTGACATAACTTAGGTAAATAAATGACATTATTTCCTTTAAATATTACATTATCATTTTATTTTATATGCAAAAAGAGAGACAACTCAATATCTGTTAGGTCGACACTTTTAAATAAGTCTTGTTTAACTTAAGTAATGTCATGTTCGTTCGATAAACAATTTTCCCTGTTGAAGCAAAATACCAGAATACGTTTAAATATACACATAGTTTACTCTTATCAAATATTTCTAGACGGTGGCTGTTCTTTGCATGAATATTTCTTAATCATAATCTTATACTTATCTAGGACTCAATTTAATACACTGCTCCATTCTGTAGGCTTGAAAATGTTCTCTGCATGTTTGTAAGCTTATGTGATTGGAGCAGTTTTGGTCATAACATATTCTATTCAGAAAGGTTTGCAAACACAAGAAAGTATCATAGATAAATTCGGAGATACCAAAAGGACAGACGGGGTTCGTAGGTCAAGAGACATACAGGACAACGCCCAACAGATACAAAAAGACAGACGGGGTTCATTAGGTCTTAAGACATAAAAGACCATGCCCAACAAACGGAAGACAAATATCAGTATACAAGACACTTCATAGAAACTAAACATTGTGTAACACTAGTTCGATCCAAACAAAACCGATACAGCACACTTAAAGAGAAATAACATTTTGCCGAGAATACTTTACGTAAGGACAATCCATCAGCTTATTGTTGGGTATCTAATTATGAAGATGCCACTTCACGTCTGTTTCACATCAAATTCTTCCAAATACTGAAATTATTGTATAAGACAAAGTGCTAAACGATTAATTTGACTGTGGAAAATGTAATGATGGTAATACTCCTTATTAGACAAGCTTATTTGTTTTACTGTTTGTTAGCAAATCGATTGTTTCCTGTCCAGTTTAGAATACACATGTGAGAGATTAAAAGTACTTAGTTCAAAGAGACTGGACAAATTTGAAACAATCGAAAAGATAAAACGAAAACAAACGGAACAAAGTCTTGGAATCCTCGAACTCCTTTACAAAACAGAAGTTGGATCAAGTGCTCATGATTGGAAACATCCCCTGTCTTGCGCGCAACACCCGTCGTGTAATCCTTAAACTCTCATCTGAATTAAAGTCAATCCGAGAAGTGGTCAACCTATTGTTGAATTACCGGTAACAGATCTGTAACTAGTTAAGATACACTGATACCATATATATCGACCAATTCATGATGGCGACCATAGAATTTTAGGAGGGACTAATATAACATTAATTAGTTGGAGACCCACATTCAACTTACAGAATCAATGTCTGTTTTTCGCAACAAGTAAGTGGTTTATTAGAAAATGTTTTGTGGAATTGTTATTATTAGAAAATGTTTAAGTCAAGATCAAAACCATCTTAGGCAAATTTGTTTAACTTGAAAACAGACTTTTAAGATTTGCCTTTGCTACTTAATATCTTACAAATCTGCCTTTGTGCGCCTAACTCGACAAGAGGCAGCAAGATTATTCGAAAAACGTTTTAGCAAATTAAAAATATATGTTCAATCTTTTAAAGCTTCAACATTAAAAACAAACTAAAGTACACCAAACAAATTTTGCCACATCAGAAGTGAACCTGTATCAAAATTTTTACAGGGAAATATATCATTTTATATATCGTTGGAATTCTAATTTTTTGCCGCAGTTGAAGCTGTAGCTAAAAAATTCATTTTATCTTGAAATAAAAAATTTCCCCATAGGACGTAATGTTAATTTTTTCAACTATGTATACTTGCTTCATTTTGATGGTGCAATTAACCAATGGTCTCTGGTAACAAGACATGATGAAATTTTCTTTTTTGGGGGGTTTTATGACAGATAAAAGATAAAATGTTGGGTCTAAAGTTGAATTTTATTCTGGTTACAACACTGAACCGGGATATTTATCCATGAAAACATGCCATTTTGAGCCAAATTTTGTCAATGTCAAAAATTTAACATAGAGGGGTAATTGGAATTTTTTTTGTGCTGAGGAAAACTAAAATTTTAACTACAAGATGTGTTGCGGCAAAAAATTAGAATTCCAACGATATGTAACATGACATACTTCATAGCTGAACTTTCGATATATTTTGATTTAAGTCATGGCAAATTTTGTTTGGTGTACATTAGTTCCACTGACCTTTTGTATAATGAACTTGTGTTGTGTGTACTGTAATATATCACAGGTTTCATTGACCTTGTGTAATAGTATTGGCCAAATAATATACAATGCATGACCCTCATCAGATAGAAATAAGTCTTATGCCGGCAAGGACATGAACATGTACATGTATTGGCGTTTTCAGATCAAGACAAAACTATAGAAGTCACACTGATCAATAATTTGAAGTTTTTGCAAAAGGCCATTAATTATTTGTTTTTTTCTCTTTATTATATACAGATTTAGGCTTCAAGTAACCCATTTGTGCTTTTTTAAGTCTGCCTAATCATATTTGTATTAAACATTTATTTATTTTGGAAAAAACATCTCATGTAAGAAGAATTTCAAGAAGAAAATAGCCAGACCTCTATGCTTCTTTGCCAGGTTTCTGTTTTCAAAATAAATGTCCAATCTTAAAGCAATATTTGACAGTTGACACAGGTTGATTCTTATGTAGGCCTTTAAAGCTTTTTTATTTAATGTTGTATTTGACCAATAAATTCTGCATATCATGCATATTAAATCCCTCTATTATTGACATGTCCAGAGAAAAGGTGTACCAGGAAGTACAATAAGATTACACTGTACATGTACATCAACCTATACTGTACATCAACCTATAACATAAGGTAAATCCCTATCTGGTTAATGAGAACATATTTAATTCATCTGACAAAACATATTAGTGAGATCTATATCCTGTCTTATAAAGTGTTAAAGTTGTTTTGTCATAACATTGTATTTTGATTTACATAGGGACATGTAGATATGGTAAGTTCTTCTTAAAAAATATTGGACAAAATTAAATGGTCGATTTACGTGTATGTTATGGCTGAAAGGGTTTAAAATAGGATTTCAAATTGTTAATTTTCACCAAAAATTTAGAAAAATTATTATTTCTCCAACACGCACGCTAATAGACTGTCAGAATCTGTTCTAGATTGACCTCTCGTGGTGATTGTCATCTTGTAAGGTTTAATGAGCTTACTTTTAGTAAACTGTGACTGTGAGCATTTACCGGGAAGTACCTCTGTTATACATGGTTTTGATTTTGATCATTAATATTTGGATACTTTTCTGAATAAAGTGTATGCTTACTGGTTATTTTTTTACTGTGTTAAATTTTTTTTTCACCTTTGACCTCGAGGAAAGGTGGAAGGTTTAGATCTTATAGAACTAGTGTTAGTGATGCTTATACCTGTCCTTAGTCAGGACTCATGGCCTTTGTATTGTCTTAGTGCCATCTTTTTATTTCACTTTCATAGTTATATTTATTAGAATTTGGGTATTTACTCATTAAAAATTTTCCAGTACACTTGCATGTATTTTAGTACATGCAATTAAGAGCTGGTTAAATAAAGGCGAAGATTCCACTTCTGTTGAAGGTCTTTGTAGACACCTCTTTATATATTTATATATCATGTTTTTACATGTACACTCTTGATATCTGCTATTTGGCACTGCCTCCTTGTCATTTACGCCATATTTTAACTTTTCATAGTTATTAGAGATTCCACAATGTGAAGTGGACACTACAAGGACCTGTATGTATTTTATAAATCCAAGATTTTCTAGTTACTGTAGTTGTGTTAAAAGAACTGAAGTTTTACTGTTTCTTGATACATAGATAACTATTGAATTTCAGGTATTGAAGGATTTGATTTTATCTCAGTAGTATATGTACACTGATGCATTAATTTCCAAAGTTCAGTTATTAATGTATAGAGAGCTTCCTGCATTAACAAAAGCCTAAGTAATTAGTGATGATGTAAAAAAATGAAGGATGGTAAAAACCAGGCCATTAAATACTTTTTCTGCTGAAGTTATATAAAGACTTAACATAAATATCCCAAAGACACATAGGTTTAGGGCATGACAGTGACAAAACCGTTAATTTCTATGACATGACTAAATTGAAGGTGTTTATTTCCTGGCAAAATTATGTTTATTAAGACACGTTTTCTCACCTGTATGATTAAATAGGTAAATACCAAGCCAAGTTTTAGTAAACAAAAGGATATTAGATCTGATTTTTATATTATGAAAATAATAGGCTATCCAGTGAAATTTGGGTACCATATCTTTCTGTTGTTTGTCTTATATATAATTTTTTTCTACCAATTTGAATTTTTTATTTCCATTTTAAATGTGGAATCAACAGTTATTAAAATTAAAAATACCAAGTCTTCCTCTTAGGAAAAAAAATTGGATTATGCATAAATGGAATGTAACACTGAAAGTAATAATAATATACATGCAACCAGGTGCCAAAATGCCAAATTTTGCAAATTCTTTATTGTACAGAACTACATGTACATGTGTACGTGTATTTAAAGTAAGCCAACATAAAAAGTCTCAAGAAGCAAATACTCTGTTATTTTATCATGTTTATCAGGGTATTTTGAATATAATTACACCTTATATAAGAATCCTGGATTCTGATTGGTTGTCAAGCAGTGTGTTTTATACATATTTTCACGATTTCGGTAATTTTCCCCTCTGTCATGGTATTTGCTAAAATGTATTTGCCTTTTTTACCCGTGATCCCTCGAATTTCATTATGACGTCATGAAAGGATTTGACTTTTTATCATGGTATTTGCCAAAACGTATTTGCCTTTTTTACCCTCGCGTGCCGCATCCCGCTAA
>JAULBM010017189.1:0-11477 GCA_032357055.1 Geukensia granosissima | reverse complement strand
TTTAAAATGAACAATGTATTCGTAAACGCTTATTGTAAGCATACATATTTAATAATATTTTCTTATTTTGCAAAAAAAAAAAAACAATTTGAGTTTATAGCAAATAAAATAACATACGATGGAACACAAAATACATTAACATTTCACATTCAGATGATATTATATATAGTCTAGAGTCTTTTCTCCATAGCACTAATGACTGTTTAATAAAATAAACTACTATATAAATATCTTTAGGTGTTAATGGGTTTAAAATATTGCATAATTTTTCATATGGATGGAATTTCTTAAAATTTTCATCTTGTGACTTTAAATGTTGAATAAAAGATATTTTTTTCTGTTTTATTATGGGTGTAATAAAAAAGAAATAAGATTCATCATCTATTTTGTTACAAGTTTCACATGATCTTTTTTTCACTTGGTATTTATTTTTAATATCTTCCTAGTTCAATTTTTAAGTCATGGACACTTATTCTAAAGTCTAAATTCTAAATTTCTTGATTAGTATGTGACATCCATTTCATAATCCAATTTTAAAAATTTATAAAGGTATATTTTATTTTTATCATTCAAATTTGTAATTTTATTTTTTCTTAGATTCAAGTAATGTGTATTTATATTATTTTGATCTGTTGTCTTCTCTATTTTGTTTCTTTTAAAGTTCTACAATTACTAATTTTCTCTAAATTTATTTCATTCTCTGTAGAAATATTTCTTGCATAGAAGAACCAGGAATAAATCCCATTATTATCTAATATTTTACCTTAATTAAATGCCTCTCTACGTTCATGATTTATGTTCTCATCATTTAGACGAGAAAGATACAAAATTGATTGGGTCATAACAAATGACTCAATTGGAATTTTTGAGGCACTCCTTCTTGTACCAAGATCACGTTGTACTTTCTCCAATTGTGTTTTATCTACAAAGGACAACAAATCACATTAGAATTATTCACTTTAGCACGACATTGAGCTCTAAAAATTTAATATATAAATCCATAAAACAAAATTTCTTGACTGTATGCCAATATTGGCTTAACTAAAGTATTAAACAGGTTACATAACACTTTAACTGGCGAGTTTCCAAATTCAGAAGTAAATGATCAAATTGGAAACAAAACCTTTCTGGCTTTGTTTGCTAGATCTAGTAAACATAACATTAAATTTCCATTACTGTTTATAACACAACAAAGATGTTTGTAACTGTGTACATTTTCAAGCATTTGTTCTTTGTTGCTGAATTTGATGTTATTACTTATTTTAGGTGGATTATTTTGAAAAACCATGCTTTTTTTTACTGTAAGCTGCCAGTTATCAAAATATCGTGCTAACTAATCAAGGCTTTTCTATAGTCCTGGCTCAGTTTCGTATAGGATAATTAAATCATCTGCAAATAGAAGACTGCCTAAATATGAATTTTCAAGCTTAAGGGGGTTATGTTCTTGGTAATAAAATAATTTAATCATATAAATATATTAAAAAGGGTAGGTCTAATTGCATTTCCTTGACGAACACCTTATTTATTTTGAAAAACTTTGACGGTTCGTTTTTGTATTTAAACGCACTTTCAGTACTTTGAAATTAAATTTTTATACATATTTTTCCCGATTCCTAGTTCTAAAATATTAAACACAAGCCCTTTCCTCCAAAGAAATAAAGTAAAAGCCTTCTTTAGATATACAAATCATACAAATATTTTCTTTTTATTTCTGTGTAAATATTTTTGAATATACAGTCGGTCGTTCCTGTTAAATGACATTGTAAAATTGTAAAAGGTTTCTACTTAAGGGACCGTCTCGGCGGTGTAATGGTTAGCGTGTTCGCCTCGAGTGCGGAACATCGTGGATTTGATTCCAGGCCGGGTCAAACCAAAGACATTTAAATTGGCATTTGCTGCTTCTTCGCTAAGCACGCAGTATTTAGATGTAAGAGCAAAGACTGGTCGACCCAGAGTCAGGATAATGAATTTGGGTAAAGAGGCATGTCTTCCTGCTGACTGTTGCTTTCTTGAGCTAGTGCGTTAAAAATACATTTTAGAATGTTGTTAACAAATAAAAATGGTTAAATTAGTGGTCCTGAGTTGTTAAATCTTACTTTTATTGTTTTATTAAAATAATTATAATAGGTAGCCAAATCAGTAAAGGATTAGGAACATTATCACAACCTCAGTGTGTTACATTTACCGGAAGTAAACAAACACCTTGTCTACAGGATCCTACCTCGACTGATAGACATGCGTGGTTCAAGATTACTTTGAATGGGCAGGTAGGCACAAAATCTTTAAAAACGTGAATTTGGTTAAATAATGTTAAATACAGTGTTAAATACCTTGGAACAGTGCAATAAATGACTGAGATGTTGCCACAAAGAAAAAAGAAAAGACTATCACTGAACGAAAGAAAAATGATTTTTACTAATGTGCCTGTCCCAAGCCAGGAACGTTTAGCCCAGTGGTTGTCGTTGTTTTATTAGTCATTTATTGTTATATGTTCACCATTTTTGCTTAAGATTAGGTCGATTGTCGTGTTTTATGTATAGTTTCGCAATTTGTATTTCGGGGCCTATTACAGCTTCTGTAATGGTATAGACTCTGGTTCATTGTTGAAGGGCATAACGGGACCAGTAGAAGTTTAAATTCTACTGTCACTTAATGGGTGGATGTCTCATGGACAATCATGCCACATCTCCTATTTCTATATTGAATAATAGAGGATCTAGATAAGTATTTATATATTAAGAATTCAAAATTAACAAATCCGGAAAAATAGTAAATCAAACTTAAGATTAATATTTTTTGTCGTTTGGAATTTTCTTGTACATATGAGATTTTTGTGTCATGAATATTTACTCCATATCCCCCTTTTTTCTATTCCATGTCTCCATTCCATAGTGCAAAAAATTTGACTGCTTTTTATTAAGTTAGTTTTATTGTGTCAAAATAATTTACTAAGTTACGAGTAGAATATCCATGCGAGATATTAAAATCGCATGGTCAAAGAGTCAAGACAAACTCAAAACCATCTAACAGACAAAATTAAAACAAAACTAACAAAGGCTTGACTTCTATGAACTATTTTACAAAACAGGAGTGTGATCAGGTACTTCAGAAGGGTAAGCATCCCCTATTGCTTAACGCATGTTGCGGAATCCATTTACTCTAATTCGGTTTACCTTCAATCCGTGAAGAGGTCAACTAAAACAGGTTTACCAATCCTGAATATATTTTATATGCTACTTGTACATTTCTAGGAGCATCCTCTAATCAGTAGAAATGAACCAATACAAAGGTAAACCGATACCCAAACAAAACATTACAAAATGTATTATTCATATCGTAACAACAAAATGGGGTGCCAAAATCAAGCAGAAAGAATATATACCTTGTACAATACAAGCTGATGAAGCTTATTTCAGGGATTATTCCTGAATTTCTTTTAAGACAAGTCTGACAACTGGGCTGATGAATACCCCAGGGGAACTCTTTTCACCCAGCAGAGATATATCGACAAAGTGGTTTTAAGATACCGGTTACCAATTTTGAATATATATGTTTAATATAGGAAGGTCGAGATCCTGACATTGTAAATGTAGAACTCTTATCCAGGCAAACCGAAGTAGGTATCCAAATCATGCTGGAAAGACGACTACCATGTGCAAAAACAGGGCCTGAAACAAACATATTTTAATGTCTTCATTTTACGCAGAGCTGTGTGAGATCTAATAAAATATTAAAATGGTAGTGAATCGTTAGGCTTCAACAAAAAATATATATACGCTGTATATTCGAATATCAAAACCACATTTCTTTACTTTGAACAATATATACAAATGTCAGTTTATTTAAATTCCATGATAAAAATATTTTAATAACCGGAACTTATTCAACACTGGCAAACTTTACTTCTTTGTTTATTTCACACGTAAAGGCCGGATGGATAGCTGGTGATTACTTGTCTGTAGGGGACAGCTCCAAATGTTCTACCGGGACTGCAAATGGAAGCGGAACAAGTACTCAACCGACGGCACAACCATCAACAACTAGTAGGTGAACAGTGCAACTATTTTATTAGACTTGTCTGTATAAATTTCTATATAAACTGAGATGTGAAATACCATAGCATAAAGCAAAACTTTGAATGTCAAAATTTTTGCCTAAATTCGTAGTAACTATTGCTATAGTTTACCGACTTATACAGGAATTAAGATGATGGCATAAACCACGTAAAATAAAGTATATAACACAATTACCGAACAAATCAAAGTCCATAAGACATACGGCAAAGTAGGTATCACACCACCGCAATTTTCCTGACTTGGTACAGGCATTTCAAAAGAAATGGTGGGTTAAATCTAGGTATTACGGCACGCCAAACCTCCCGCTTCCATTGCGGCATAAATGTACAGGTGGTGGTAATCAGTATAAATATGCCGATGTCAATATCGGTAATCAGGCAAAATCCAAAATTGAGAGACCAAAATTAAAGATATTGTCAACAAACTCTTAGCAAGCAAAAAAGGCTAAACAAAAACACAAAATATATGATATAAATTAAATATAATTTGAAAATTTAACAATGCGCTATGGCTTTGCCTCATTATCATAATACCTTTTTACTAAAATGTACTTGAATACTTAAAATATAATAAAAAATTAAAAAAAAAAATAAACTTAATGCATCTTAACCTTGAATATTTTTTATATTTTAGAACAGCCTGTTAGTCCTTGTTCTTCAACAGGTAAGATATATTATTGACATAATACAAAGATTTGAATATGATATTGTCCGCTTTCTTCATAAAGTGTGTAACATTTGAAGTTAAAACAGCATGGCGGACGAACTGCAGACGCTGAATCCCCAACTGCAACTGACTGCAACGGAGGCATTTGTAGAAAGCCTGACAAACAAGTAAACTAACGGAAAAACGGACGGTGATGTAAAAAATTGTTGAGGGAACATAATTGGAAAACCAATAAGCCGTTAGACGACGCCTTGTTCGTTCTTCTAGCCAATAGAAAGGACGAAGAGGAAATTACAAAATAAATATTTCAATAAACACGCAAGACAAAAATAGAAAGCAAGTAATTAAAAATTAAGTTGTTATATAACACATGTAACAATATGATATATGCAGTCAGAAACAGATCAAACAACACGGCGTGATTGCACACCTAAGAAATAGCCGTTAATTTGTCGATCGCAGATTCAGTTTCATTTAACATGAAATGAAAATTTACTAATTAAATCCTTATCTTTGAATGCTCTAACTTTACGCTATTCAATATACACAGAAAACACTACTGCAGAGCCGTAAACATACATATACCCATTTTTGTTTATTTTTTCAAAATGGCCGAAGGGTACTTGAATTATTAGCATTGAAAATGTATCCTTACAGCTTGACAGTTATGCAAAAATATGAAATATATGATAAACAGAATATGCTATGGGTTATTTCATTGCATATACTATATCAACCCAACTACCAGCACCAATACTCGAGCAAGCTCTCCGTATGATTTTGGTGTTTTGGAGTTGGTATGGGATACGATATGAAACAGCCAATGATATTCTACATTGCATATAAAAACTAACAATTTCTATTTAACATCGGTAAACTTGTATTGTACAATTAACCACTATGTAGATGCCTTTGCTAGTGGACCTGGAAGTCCCGAGGGTATTTTCAAGCCCAGTTTTCAGACTTGCTTGGCGTGAAAATTATCAAGTAATGTTTTAGAAAAATGTTTTGACACTAAAAATGCGAAAGGCTTCGAAATGTATAACACACTGTAGTTGTCCCTACTGCTGGATATTACTTCATCTTTCGTTTTGTACATCTTGTACTATATGTGGATCTCCGAATTCCTAGGTTTTAGGTTTTGGGAATAAAGCCACTGGTGAGAGTTTACTGCTTGATATGTTCATTAAGTATATAAAATTAAACTAGATCTTTTCAACATTTAATTGGTAAACGTGAATAATGAGGATATATAAGCTATTAGCATCACTAATACAAGAGTACTTTTATTTATGCCTGCGTTGATTTCTTAACTTTTTTGTGTTATGTACGCTGGCTTACATAGATATCTAATCAAGTGTCTAAAGTTACTTATTCGAAACGATACAGTGACAAATAAAGAAAACAACGGCAGAAATTCTTACCTATGCTGAGGGATAAAATGCCAGCTTGAACAATAATACAAATTAACTTCAATGTTTAAGAGTGATATTCAAAACATTCGTAGCTCCAGTATCCAAAATTTGAGAGTATGTAGCATATTTGTTAAAATAGGCATGTAACTGTTTCATTTTTAAGTTAATTTGACTGTGACATAATTGCTATATTTCGTGTAAAATTAAGAATGCTAGAATAATTTATCATTATATTGCAGCTGGCATTTCATCGCAATCTCCACAAACGGGAAGCTGTTTATGTCTCACTGGAAATAATGTCATCGTATTTGCAGATGGTAATTATCACTTCACTTTACCTGTTTAAATTGAGTCTGTGATGCAATTTTAATACCGTAATGCACCTTCATAAGACAAAACATTTCAATATTTGTACTTCATGAGTAGTCCACTCATCCTAATATACATCTGTAACCAATATGTAATGACGAAACACATTTCGAAATAAAAGTGAAAAAGGTTTTTAACATTCATTTGGAGAGGTTACGTAAGAAAATTATGTTCTTGTTGAGATTTTCGATTTTTTAATATTTGAAATACAGGAGATATAAGCAGCAAGAGACTCGGTACTTTATCACAGCCCAGCTGTGTAACATACACCGGAAGCAAAGCGACGCCATGTCTTCAAAATCCGAATTCAAATGATAAACATGCATGGTTTAAAATAACTCTCAACGGACAGGTAAGATTTTCATATGCTTACTCTGATTTCCAATATAACATCATAAAATATGATTATGAAGTGCGCAGTAGTTTTATGCACTACTATTTGTTCAATATCGAAATTGTTAATAGAAATATTTTACATTATTTTTCAAGTACTATTTTCGCTACAGCAAATAACAACGCCATTAAGTGTGGTGGGTGTAACGGAACATAGACATGTGAAGTCACGCGATAGAAATGTTTAGAAAATATATTTCAATTTGTTTTCTTTACTTCATCTAGTACTATACATCAAAATTTCGAATGTGAGAAAGTGAGAAAGTGAATTAACAATACTCAAATATTTTGACATGCATTATTGTTGTATTTTATTTAGCCTAAGATAATCAGTTACTGCATAAATATGCTGTAATTTAGTGAGCATGATCAAATTAATAACAAAACATGGAGCTTTCAATACTAAACCATTTTAAAAGATCAATTATAATTCTATAGGATATTACATAATGATCCACTCCCAATTCAGAGGAAACGAGCAGCGCGTTTGATGTAATACCGATACTTGCCATTTCAGATAAACAAAGAATCTAAAAGTATGAGAAAACATTTGCATGTTAAAGGACTTGTGAAAGAAATTCGATTCAACAAATTCTTTTGTCTTATTCGGAGACGTAGTACGGTCTCGTTGACATTTACCCAATTTCTTCTTTCATCATTTATACATTTGTACGATTTCATTTGAAAAGAGCAAAATTTTGGAATTTAAAAAAATACTTTAAAACATATCTAGGTTGGATGGATTGCCGGAGATTACTTGTCTCTAGCTGATCAAGCTAGATGTTCAACAGGAAGCGCGACAACTCAGACACCAGTTCAGACATCAACAACAGGTAAATAAATAATGTTTGTGTTAAGGATGTTTGCTAATCATGTTCAGTCATTTTGGTCCGATTTTCGAATTCCTCCGATTTTATCCATTTCATAGCATAAATATTTTAGCCCAATGATCCCCACTTTTCTTTTCATACTTTCATTAAGCACATTTATAATTGTCATCTGAGAAGTTTGTATGGAATTCTTTTATTTGGTCCTTGGTTTTAACGGATTAAACCGACTATGGCTAAAACCTGTGAAATATCAAAAGAATTCCTTTTTCCCGCCTAATTTTGCAAAAGCTTGTATCTAAAAAAACTAGTACACAGACCCGTATTTTACTGCTTATTTTGCTGAAATGTGAGATATCTTTAAAGCAACTGAAAGCTTTTGAAAATTATGTTATTTTAAATATCAGCAGCAATAGCTTTAACGGTTTTCAGAGGGACCTGAATGATTGAAAAGTCTTTTACATTCCTCTGTATTCCTATTACGTATACAGTGTGAATAAACCAGATATATATCAAACAAATCGGTGCAAATAACTGCAACTTACGATATTGTCAATTACCTGTTCTGAGTTCCACTACAAAAAATAAAACTTTCCACTCTGAATAAATATATATCTTAGATAGTGCACACAGCGTGTACTCTTTGGAGGTCGGTACCTTACGTTAAATTGCCTGCTTACAACGTATGGGCTTTAAGAATTCATTCATAAGCAGTTGGTAATTTTTGTTTGTGTTTATGCCGTTTTTTCACACCAATGTCCTAGGTTAGGAGGAGTGTTTAGCACTCACAAACTTAATATGACCGTCTCAAGCCAGGAATTTTATGGAAAGTAAATGTTTGTTATTTTTGTTTAACTGTTTCTAGTTATAAATTGTAAACAAAATAGGCCTAATTTTGTTATAAGTACTTAACAGGTTAAGTCACCACAATTTATGTTTGGGGCCATTTTTACAGCTTGCTTTTCGGTGTAAATTTTTATATATTAATGTGTTTCTTGTACATGTTTGTCTTTTCGCACTTCTATTACAATTTGTGGGTCCCGGATTTCCTTTATTTGGTTCTAAAGCTGCCAATATTGTGGAGACCCATTGACATACGTTTACAGCAAAGAAAATCCCAACATGTTTTTACAACATTGGTAAATCTTTAATTTGTACTTTTAAGGTGAATGTCTTAATGACAATAATACATCATGTCGTTCTTCTTTATCTAAATAAACAAACATAAAGCGAATCTTCTCAGTTCTTTTACGGCGGCCTAACATTGTTTTTTCGAAAACAAATCGTGTGAAAGTTATAATGATATCCTTAGTAGTTGTTTTTACATAGTTATTCTATAAAAGGTTAAATTTTTGTTTAGGCGTGTAGACCTGTAGAAGTTTTAAATTCGACTGTCATTTGATGAAAGGTGTCTCATGGACAATCATGCCACATCCCTTTTTTATATTGTAAGGAAAACAAAGTTGCAGGAAATGTTCAATATTTTTTTGTTAATCATTGGACATGAAGTATGTTCATGTAATGATTTGTTTTGTTTTTTTTTATTTAGCACATCATTTTAATATTATTCAGCGTACAATATTAATGGAAAAAACTTAGAGTTTTAATCAAAACAACCATTAACCATTAACCAACGGTTTTGCTTTATTTTCTAACCAATTGTACCGGTAGAATGATTTGCTTGATAATATTTAAAACATATCTAAATATTTTGTTTATACATTAAACAACTGTTGTCAATCTTTTCAGCAAATCCAACTGCTACATGCTCGCCTTCAGGTAATTTTTAAATAGAAGTGTTTAACAATATTAACATTAACAAAACTATATTGGAAAAGGAGAAATATATGTCTAAAAATATAGCAACGGCAGCTATCTTCGAGTAAAAGGAGTTTTGCTATTGGCTGAGTTCGAAATAAAAGATACATGTTTAAAAACAGGGAACACAATCAAATCACACAAGACACAAAAGACACGAGTAGTAATGGAGTCAATTCATTCTAAATTTATCTGGCATTTCCTTGTTTCTGTAGAAATAACATCACAAATGATATGATAAAAAAAAGTTATTTTTATATTTTGATAACTTTTTCAGTTAATCTAAGACTTATTAATCAACGATTTCAATAGAGAATATGCCTTACAGACAATTTAACATAAATCACAAAATTTTATCTTTTCAAGCTGGAATTTCGTCACTGAGTCCTATCCAGGGAAGTTGTCTGTGTTTGAATCATACCGGTGTCTACGTTTTTGCTGACGGTGAGCATAGGTTGACATTGTCACAATATCTGAAAAATATTAATATTATTAGTGTTTTCCACAAGCAATATTTCAAGTAAATTATTGATATTACAATTATGTGTTATTTAAATGCAAAATGTAAGGTTGGTTCAATTTTATGTCAAATCTAAAAAAGTGATGCAAATAACGTAATACAATCTATTAATATAGGGTCCATGACTAGCCAGAAATTGGGTGTTTTGTCATCACCATCATGTGTTATATATTCTGGAAGTAAATCAACGCCATGTCTTCAAGATCCAAATACAAATGATAAACACGCATGGTTTAAAATCAGTCTAAATGGGCAGGTATAGAAAAAAAGAACATTTTTTGTTTTTATTTCTGTGTAATGCTGCTTGTTTATTCAACCAGAGGTATGAGCCCAACTTCAACGTAGATATAGCATACTCAAAATTTTGTATTTTGAAAACACTGGGTCTTTACCTCTGCCGGTGGATCATGTCACCAATGTTATTCACCAGCCCAATTGTCAGACTTGTCTGACTTGAAATTTATCACACAATGTTTAAGAGAGTTTGATTCATTTGATAAAATCCTCAACAAACGAAAATACGGAAAAGCTTCAAAAAATATTGGACTTGGTAATTGTTCCTACCGTCGGATTTGTCTTCCCAGTTCGATTTGTTTGGATTATGTTGCTATGTTTAAATCTTTGACTTCCTATGTTTGGGTTCTAATGTTACTGATGAGAGGTTACTCCTTGCAATGTACAAAAGCATACTCAACATTTTCCTTTATTGTTCAACATCAGTAATTTTGTATTTTAGTATTCAAGGAATAACATCAATTCATTTGCATTTTATTCTGTCAGTAAATCCAGCTGTACAAGTGAAATGATGAACGTTTATCATGATCTGCTTGAAAATAATGTGGAATATACAGAAATCTCAAGTCTCTAAACTGTAACAATATATCGCTTTAATTGTTTGCTTCTGATAAAATTAGAAACAAGTATCTCTATGTCAAATTATTTATTACCCGTTTTTACGAAAAAACGGAAGATATAATACATTTGTAAGAGATCAGATAGAACTATTTGTGATATTTTAAAAGCAAAACAACTCCACTTTATAAATAAAGTTGTTCTCAGAAGTTCATGTAATTAAAAACGGTTGCAAATCGTGTAAGTGTTTAGCGTTTGTAATGATCCTCTTCCCGTCTTTCAACACTAAATAAAAGCTGTTTGTGCATTATGGGGAGGTCATATTTAGATTATGTACATATTTAAAAGTCAAAATAAGGCAAAATGCTAGAAAGACACTTACCACATTTTTTGTCCATTGCGCACTGCCTTAAAGGCAACTTTCAAATGTAATTTGAAAATGATGTAGGACGTTTTTACATTTTACATTTTCAGGCGGGATGGATTGCAGGTGACTTTTTAACTACTGCTGATCAATCGAAATGTTCTACTGGAAATACTC
>JAULBM010017178.1:0-11477 GCA_032357055.1 Geukensia granosissima | reverse complement strand
TATAAAAATGGTTGACATAAACATACCAAAGATTGTCAAAAGTTATGTCCCTTTACATAGGTCTACTCCCTTAATACTCAGTTTTTAAATAGGTAAAGTGGAAGTACGTAAAAAGACTTACTGATTGACAAACCTGAGCACTTAAGTTTTCTGGGTATTGCTTTGGTTTATGAACATGCGAAATTAATCCGCATTGGTGAAAGACTGAAATAGTTCTAATCAAATTCCTAACGTGTCGGTCGACTAGACTTTTTATTGAAACGCAAGAACTTTGGTGTATCGTGAATTTTAACTTTCGCGATCTTAAAATATCAAATCATCAATATGTCTGAATTTTGTTTTTAAGCACTTCTCGTATAATCTTTTAAGCATAATTATCTCTTTGATGGATAGGTTGTTCATTATTCTTATTGGTCATTCTAAGTATAATTTGTAATTGATACCCTTAGAAACTTGCAATGTCCTCATAGTGAAGGATACAAAAATCGTATTTTTTCATATTCCAACATTGCAAATACGAATAACCAATAAATAGGGTTTGCGTCAAATTACCAGTGCCTGAAACTTTAACATGTTTTTTTTCTATAAAACAGCAAACTCTCTCCCCTGATTGGAATTTACACTGTATTTTTTTAAATTATATCTTCTACGAATATGCTAAAAATCTTATATGGATATCATATATGAATCTCCCTTTACATTTTCTCATTTTTTGACAAAAGAGTAAAATTTTAAAGGCTGACCTAATTCTTGGATAGGAGATTTTGATGTATGGTGAAATGTTTCAACAAGAACCGCATTTTCCACTTCTAGTATGCTGAACAAATCGATAACTGCCTTGTATATTTCTTCATAGTCGTTGATTTCATGGAAAGATACACATCTACTACCATGCCAAGAACTACCGGATGGCTTCACCACAATCTGCAAAAAAAAAGAAACTAAGCACTATTTAAATAGATAACACTCTCTACCACTGCTAAACGTGAGCAGGGTGCAATTGCTCTTAGGGTGACACAGACAATAATGGGAAAGTGGCATTACACTAGTAATAAGATAAAACTTATTTTTCATGCTATTAACACTAAAATAATTTCCAATATCAGATATAACCACTCATGTGACTGATATCTTGCCAATAACATCCATAAATAGTTTTCTCTACTGGGATTTTGTGCATTTAGTAAACTTTGTTTTAAATAATAACTAGCAAAATAAAGATAATTGCATCTTAATATTAAACAAAAATATTGATTTAATTATGAAGCAATAGGTGGTGAAATTTCGGGAACGACAGTTCCTTTTTTCTTTATGGCTTATTAAATACCTTAAAATGTTTATATAATATCAATATGATAATATTTGTATTCTACGTGTAATTCCGAAATTATCACCGATGTTTCAGTACTGTGCTGGTATGCAAAACACCAAAGATAAATTTCTATGATTTGTTTTGTAATCTTATTGTCGCAAAACTGTTTTGGGATATGGAAAGGATTGATCGCCATAGAACATGTTTAATACCGCACTTACTTTAAGCGCGCCATATCCCGTGAACGGAACCTGAAACCCAGTGATTGGTGTTCTCATGTTAGGTAATAATTCATTAATAACATTGATTACATTACAGTTTTCATAAATCTGGTACAATCTGAAACATACAAGTGTCCAACAATTTTAGTTGAAAAAGAAAGTAGTACTCAAACACATGTTTAACCCTGTCACATACTTTATGTGCTTGACCCAAGCCAGCAACCTGTAATCCAGCGGATGACGTTTTTATGTTTTAATGTTACTTGTTTTACATTGTAAACTTTTTGGCCACGTGTTTTTGGCCCATAGTTGTTACATTTAAAGATCACCGCATTTTAATTTACATTATTACCAAACAATATGCACTATTCCAGTTTAATTACAGCGTTTCAAAGTGCAGTATATTTTTGGTTTTTCATCATGCCTGATAAGTTATCTAGTGATTTGTTTATTTGGATAACACAGGTATATTTTATTGATAGAGTTCATTATTATCAAGCAAAACACTTTCCCACTGATTTTAAATATAATATGTAGTATATCAAACCATCCAAGTCTGGTTTTTTTGTTAATATTGTACGAAAAGTCATGTCGTTCTGAGTTGACAACTCAAGAAGCATGATTATAATGCGGCTGTCTCATAGACCCTCATACCACATCTTTTTGGGGCTTGTTTTGTTGATTTAGTCGTCTTATTAGCACTCTAGCGCAGTACGGAAGACAATTCAATGTTGATTAGTGAATAATATGAAAAGATATGGGATAAATGTCGGAAAGACTACACTCTAACCACGAGAAAAACAGGGAATTTACTAATCTAGAGGTCTTCACATGGCCTTCAACAAGGGTGTAATACCCATTCTTGTGAAAAGCTCTGAAAGAAATTTAAGAATTTAACGGAAGATGGGCTAAAGGCTACGTTATCCAGAAATTTAACAGAAGACGGACTTGGTGTTATGGCAAAAGGGTTATGTTATCCAAGAATTTAACGGAAGACGGGCTAATCGTGATGGCAAAAGGGCTATGTTATCCAAAACATTAACAGAAGATGGGCGAAGTGTGATGGCAAAATGGCTAAGTTATTGAAAAATTTGACAGAACACGAGTGAAGCGTGATAACAAAAGGGCTATGATATTCAAAAAGTCAGTAAGAGAATTTTAGTGCTCAGCCCACTGGTCAATGGAATTTTTTTTCTCGGTAATATGCTTTACAATAAATACATGGCACAAAACATTCCCAGATATAAATACCCCATACGGGTGACACTCCACTTCGCCCGTCGACTTCTGTTGGTTTTTTTACATTTCATTTCTTAAACAGCTGATTGGAACCAAACCAGACAGGAATGTTACTTAGATGTTTTTTTCAGAAAAGATGTTATGAATCTTTTCCCGATCATAATTTTAACATGACATCAAGATCCGAGAACATTTTCAGATTGGTTAAAAAATTTGAAGATCTTTTTGTTAGAAACTGCTCGGCAAATTTATTTTTTTTTATTTTCTATTTTGTTAGACTTCTTTCCATATCCCGAGCCGTACTGCAAAGTCACGAGCAACGATAAAAAGCAGACTTATTCTTGTATATTTTCTGCATTAGTATTCAAGGTATTTACACTTTAATTAGTCTTGCATAAAAACTCAACATAAATGCTTAAACTATTTGCTTATGACACACGTTTTAGAGTTGCTTTCTATAACCTTAGAACCTTTAATAAAAATGCTAACTGAACTGGAAACCAGGCTAATTGAATTGTAATTTTAAACGAAATAGGTTTTTAAAGGGGCTTCAAAATAGTATACCTTTTCTATGGAATTTTTCCTAAGTAATTCCAAGAATTCTCTTAGTTCTTCCTCTATGACATCATTCATATTGTTCTTCTTTTCTGTACAAATCGCTTTTATCTTTGCACCATTCTGAATAACGTATTCATACGTGGGTTTGTAAACAATTGCTAACGTTTCTGGATAATGAACCCCCGCTTCCGCCATCATAATTCTGGTTAAAAGTTTGTCGTCAACACGTTTGCACAAGTCAACAGAACTAGACATTGGACAGTCTAAATCTGTCTCTATTTCTTCCCCATCTGATCTCTGACCATCTGTACACGATCTTGTAAAAAAGTTCACAAAATAAGTGCATTTCCGTGGTTTTTCAAAAACGTCTATGTACGATAATCCACCTCGATCAAAAACAATGGCTTTCTTTACAAAAAGCGAATGAAGGCCTTCAGTTTGACCAGATTTGTCCTTGACAATCCACGTTGGAGACATGACAAGAAGCATGTCACCTGGGCACTGTCGTCCACCTTCTAGCAATATAGCAAGACATTCAACCGGTGATGATAAAACTACAATGGAAACACCGGTATTCGGATTTTGAGTTCTTGGTTCTTTCGTTCTGTCAATGGTTTCAGGAAGCTTGTTTTCAAACAAACTGTATTGCAATGCGTTGTAATAGTTGTAGATATGTTTGTCATCTTTAGTAAGGGGTACATCAGGATACGGGGAACTAAGATCAACATCTGTCTTCCAAGCCGTATAACTACCTACAGTTGTGGTATATTCATCCGCCTTCTTGTCTAATTCGGTCTGCAATGATGCATAAAAACAGTAAAAAATATTTTACAACATAAAAAAGTAATAGCATCACCTTTCGTGCCATCCCTTCTTCTTCCACAAACAATGGTTTGACCAACTACTGATGCTCACTCCTTTCAAGAGGAAACGAGGAAAAGCCGAGGAATCAGTCAAAATGGAAAAGTCGAAAGACAATGTAAATCCAAGAACAAGACCAAAATGACAAAGACCCACACTAAGCAATCAAAAGTAAAATGATTTTTTTTAATCCTTCCAAAAACCCATTTGGTCCAGAAAGGTTGATGTCTCTTATAAGGAAGAAGCCACATTGGCCTTTTTCAAATCTGATAATCGTCAGTCCAGGGTATGGATGAAAAATTAATTCCTCAAACAAACAAGATCACGACCAAAAACAGTATACACTTGATTCAACCTTACACAAGGACGTTGTTACTTTTTAAGGAACAAATCCGTCTTCAACTAGAAAACATACAAACCTACGAACAAGATCGTGGTGTAGACCATAGCAAATCTGGAGTGACAATTTCAGTCTAAGAGCAACATGTCCTTCTTTTAGTATATTTCAATGACGGCAGTTGACTAATGACACAAAAATCAACGTAAAATGAAAACAAACCATTAATAATGTATAAGCAATGCGATGAACACACCATATGAGGGTTAGTTGACATTTTTCTGCTCTAGAATATGAAGTTGACTATTGCAAAAAGTTATGTTGTTACGTTTGTCAATCATGTTTGTTTTTAGTCTTCACTCATTGTTTATAAAGAGATGAAGATAAAGAACATTCTGACAGCAATGTCTTAAATTTCAAGCTCATTGGGGTAGATGAAATGAAGAAAATAAGGAATCAATCATTGTTCAGTTGAAGAGCATCATTTACATAGAGGAAGCAGAAATAAACAGTTAAGGCTAGCTGTGGGGAAAAGCAATATGATTGAAGAAACCGGTTAGCAAGGAGCAGAGCACAATTAGTTCAGATGAAATTTACTAGTCTACTTAAAAACTCCTTCATTAAAATATATTGTCAGTCAGGAAGTCTTATTTTATCATAATATCTGAAAGTTCTCGGTATTTTTGTTTTAGACGGTGTTAGGCGTTGAACAAATTATGCTTGTTTATACCAAAAGTGTTTCATGTTATATCTTCGATCTTTTTGAAAAAAAACAACGTATTGAATCTTAATGCATCTTTCGTAGTGCATAGATGGGGTAAAGATATCAAATGTTTTGATCGAAAAAAATAGAGGGAAGAGATCTTGTTTTTATAAAATGCCCATTTTCGACTTATAGATTCAAGCAGTTTTCCTCTGCCCCCATTTCTTACGAAGATGAGGTAGCTTTTATATTTACTTCGTTTGTATATTAAATTATTTTCATCTATAGTATTAATTATTTAATTTTTCATTTCATAAACGCTACATCTTGTATAATTGGTTTCTCAATATTCAAATGGTCTTTCTATATGGTTGTTACTTTATAGAACCCTGAAACGCTTCTGATGAGTACTGGGTATTCAGTAGAATGTCCAATTGAAGACAAAATTGACCGATGATTATCTTTAATACCTTCACAAATCTAAAATTTCTAATTGATATGAAACAGATAAAGCTAACTGACAACCGCCTACGATTTTTAGTTGCACACATACAATTTAAACAAGATGCTACATACTATAAGGTATATGGTTTTAAAATTAACAATGTTAGAATGATCTGATAACATCCAGACTGATATATTTCGATAGCAATAAAATAAAAATTGATCATGTTTAATTTATAAACTATTGGAAGTTTTGTTTATGGGATTAAATATGTTTATTATTTTAGGGATAGAAATTAAAATAAAATCACCGACCTAAATGAAATTCGTAAAAGATAGAACGGTGCATTATATCAGCTAATTTCAGACACGTTTTATTTTTTTCTGTATATAAATATTACATACTTTATTGTCATAACATATTTATTTCTTATCAATAATGATGTTCCCCTTATATTTTCAGCTGGGTCAGGAGGTAAATCAATTTTGACAAATCTGTTTTCTGTTCCTTTTCGTTTCCCGTTCCGCGTTTAAAAAGATCCAATTGAGAGAACGGCTACAAAAGATTTCTGAATATTAATGCAATAAAGTGTAATGAAATATAATTTATCCAAAATTCTCACATAACAAGTTCACCACAGAAGCATCGTCATTCATCATCGATATTAAACAAATTCGCAATTCAGCCTATAGTCTTAATTGTGGACTTATTGGCCGTTAAATCCTATCACATTTTATTTCGGGGCCTTCTACAGCTTGAATTATGTTGTGGATTTTCGTCCATTGTTGAAGGCCATATGACAACATTTAGATGTTTGTAATTGTGGTTTTGGGTGGTTGTCCCGTAGACAATCGTGCTACATCCCTTTTTTATACTATAGGATAACTTGGTCCCTAAAATATTTAATTTATTGTGAATTATGACAACTATACCCCGACTATAAACCTTCTAAAGACTTAGTAAACGGAGAATCATTATGCACATTTAATAAATAGTGCTTTTCTTAAACAACGGCTACTTTTCATTTTGAAAGTTTGATTAATTTTTCAGAATTGTATATATCCGACCTCGATTTTGACTTACCTGTAAATATTTTCCATTCTCTCCAAATGAAAATTTATCCTTTGCACTAGACATGATAGAGCGTTTATAACTGAAATGATCGGTTCTGCTACTAAAATACCAACATTTTGATGCAGGAAGCATTGACCTTTGAACCACAGACATACTAAGAAGCTGATATCGGAAGTTTGGCAATAGATAGTTAAATTTTAGCAGACGATTCATCGCTGTTATTAGAAAAAAAGTTTCATCAACCGTCATTTGGGAAAAATGAAATTGTATTTATATTTAAAAATTATCTTTTTTGCATTTTTTGATAATGATTGTTTGATAAAATGATTATATTTGGTTTTTATCGGTTTATGAAATAGTTTATATCATTTGGTAAAAAATTTCCCACTTTTATCATGTTTTATTTTTATATTTAAATCAGTGATATCTCGTCCTTTCATTTTTTTAATAATTCCTAGATGATATTTTGGGCAATATCAAGCAAGGGTACAGGGGAGTGATTATACGGGTAGGCGACAAAATTAGCAACTCTTAGTTATGCCGTGGATAAAAAAAAAAACACTTGATCGTAAATATTCAACCTCAGTTGGTATTAATAAACGTTAAAAATGGGAATCTCGCAGCTTTTTGTCGTACTAAAGATTTTCAAAGGCATTTTTGACCAATCAAACTCTCCATTATGCACGAATGCACGAATTTGCTACACATTTAACACAAAATAAAATTTGTCTATATTTAAGAGGATCTTTGACTTCAGTTGTTAATAAATGCTTCGCAGATTTTCCATTTACTCCTCCACTAATGTTGGGTGTGAGATCTAGACGGCGCACGAGGTGTCTTTATTTACTTCCTTTTAACCCGCAAGCAGCAGTTAGGGTTAATTAAAAGTACAAAATAATTTATTTTTTAATAAACAACCAAGGCTTACCAAACATCTTTTGAGGTCACAGTATAAAATCTATTATTAGGGAACAATTTTTGGGGCCTTTTTGCTGAGATTTTCATTATGCTCAAAAGGTCTCTTTCAGAACTTTCTCAGAAAATTTTTTTCTGTAGAAACAAAGAGCAAACTATTTTTTGGTCTCACGCGGAACAGAAATGCTTATAATCCACTGTTTTATTGTATCCTAGGTTTCCACTAATTAAATTCAGCAGTGCATTTTTTGAAGCAGATGGCAGCATATTTTTTGCAGTTACACTACAACATCAAAAACATTTTTCTAAAAGTAAAGACATTTCCTGGTGAAAAATATAGGGACTAGAGCGGTCCTGGAGTCGGGCTCGATTCAAAAAGCTGACCAGACGCGATCCCCAGGTGGCAGACAGAGAATCGCTCTTGTTGTCGGGTTGCCAGGGGTCGACCATAGACCACAGAGAGTGACGCTATTAGATCTCTACGCATAAAAGACCATTTTTACAATTTTCGAAAAAAGAGAAAACAAATGTCGCTACATTAGGCTAAAATTTTCGTCATTACACACGACTCCCTTTTCCAGTAGCAGTCAAGAACTGTTATCAAGTTGCTTCTCAATCCAACACGACTTTTAATAATTTCGATAATCTTTTGTAATTCTGAGGTAAATGATAGGTGATTTTGTGAGTTTCATGATGAAAGACATGCATATATTTTATATACTTATGTCCTTTAAGTAGGAATAAACTCTTTTGAAAGAGAAAATTGTTTAGTGATTAATTACAGGTGTAAGAATATCTGTTTAGTTTTTACCCTCAAAAACTACAAATTAAAGGATAACATTTTGAATGGTTATATAAGTAGAAAACAACAGATTTTATCAATAAACTTATTTTACGTACTTTGTTGAGCACTTATTCCGATGTCCTTGGTCAACCCGGGGGTCGGGGGTTGTGACAAGAACAGTTTGTTTAATTTCAGTTGTTGAATTATTCGCCGTTAATTTATAACTTATATAACTTTCAAAATGTCATTTTAATTTGTAACTTATTTAACTTTCAAATGTCCTTTTAACATATTTATTTTAATTGTACTAGAACAGACTTTAAGTACGTTTCACTGAACTTTGTCTCTCATTTTTTTGACTGTTATTTCTTAAAACAAAAAGAAAATCTGAAATGGAAACATAGAATAAAATTTAATTATCTTACCGGCAATAAATTTGGTGTTCGAGGTATCACAGATGTCGTTGTTTGTCTTGTGCTCATATGAAAATTGCTTGTTGTTGTAAAAAAAGTTCCGAGGACGTCCTGGTACCACCACACCTATTTTTTCTGTCATTACGCATTGATATATGTCATTAAATATAAAACCTAACCAAACATTTTACATTTTCTAAAATGCACAAATTCTGTGAGCCAAAATTGTTATAATGAAAAACGACAAAATTTCCTTATTTTCCATATGAGGTGACTTCAAATTCATTGCTAGTTCTTTAGATTTTTAGTGATAAAAATAAGTACGAGCGAGCGAAATTTTTAATTTAATTTTTTTCTTGCAATAGCAAAATATTGGAGCGCAACCTCAAAAAACCGATGCGAACACAACATTTTAAAGTTTTTTTTCCTTTCTTTTTGTATTAAAGGAGCGAGCAAGCAAATTTTTATTTTCCATGTTTAGGAATAACGATGAAAAATTTGTAAAAAATGAAGCGAGTAAAGATTTTTTTTACTTTTGAGCCCATTATATGAGAAGCGAGCGAATCCGAAGAACTATTTATGAATTTTGAGTGACCTGAGAATAGAAAAAATAATAATATGTATAGAAATTTAGAAATATACAAAAGTTACCGGAACTTTTTCTCCGTTGTCTTCGCAAAGCATTTTTCTCAATTTAATCAAAAGTGAGGACCCAGCTCAGTAAGACATATTTAACCAACTACCAACAATGATGACAGAATTGAATATTACCTGTATATTCGGTATTGCATGTGTAGCAACTAGTTCTCTTTCTTGATCAAGCATTTTAGCCGGGCTGTTTTAGATGCTTCTTCAATGACGGAGTAGTCGTCTTGTATAATTCATAGAAGATCAAACATACTGAAACCATGCCACGACAGACGAAACCACCTATAAGCTACAGGTTTATATAGGTTTAAGCCATAACCTACACTGGGTGTTCAATGTAAAACAAATTAAACGACGAATCCCCCATAAAAGTTGACTGTACGCAGATGTTGCTGACAGCTAGAGAAACCTATTAAATAGTGTTTCCCAGATATGTACTTAAATTACATATGAACAAACAAAATAAGATAAATTTATTGATTACTGTTCTTCAGTGCGGGTCTTATATGCCATGCAAATATACTAGTAATATTATATTTATTTTTGCTGTGTACATGTAACACAGAAACAAGCCTTATAAAACATCCATAGTTAACGCTAGGTGTCGTATAGAAACCGATCTTAAAAGGCATCCATAATTGCAGCTGTAGATGATACACAAAAACAGAATTTTATATACCATTCACAGTTGACGCTTGGTGAACAGACCTTATTTATTGTCGGGTACAGGAATTGATCCTACAGTTAAGCGTTTTATTATATAGCATAATATAGTCTCCTGTTATCCCAACGTATTAAGAGCGAATCGAAATATTTAATTCGGAAACCAGTTGACTGGTGTCTTCAAAAAGAAATGTAGAAACGATTTATAAAATTTTAAGAAGATTTATCAGTTACCTGCACAAGGTCGGTGGTTGGCTTCGGGTACCCCGGCTTCCTCCACCAGTAAAATTGACCGACCGACTGAAAAATTGTTGAAAGTGGCGTTAAACCCCCATCAAACAAACAAATATAACAATTTTAGAATAAAAATCGCCATTTATTTAACTTTTAAGAGTTGCAGGATAAAAACAATACTTGTACACTGCCGGAAAATATCAATTTATTTGTACTAGCTGCGAAACAGGTAAAAACGCTCGGCTCTAAAGCTTGTACAAATTAATTTGATATTTTCCCGTGAAAGGGAGAATTTTGACCCCTTAGAAAATTGACCCTTCGGTCGTTTTTCAACGTAGAAAATTGATTCCGAAGCCAATGAATTTGGACAATTTCCGTTGAATTCTGATCTTTATCATCGAATACGTGGGTATTGATCTGAAATAGGTCATTTTTCTACGCTTCAAAAATTAGCTGTAGACAGTCAAAGCTAACATGTAAACACATAGTTATCAACTTACTTCTTCAGTAAAAATGGTAATAGGTCTTTAAATGAATAAATAAAAATTTTTAAAAATATAACACCATTTGTGCAGAGAACAAATGAGAGGTCTTTCCCGGTCATTGTTATAGTACTTTCAGTCTTTTGATTTAAAAAAAATATATATGGTTTCTAAGGGCAAAAAACACTTCTGGTAGTAAAACATATTTCTTAACTGTTTAAAGCTTGCAAAGTTAAAAAAAATGTTTGCTAATGATTTTCGGGGCGTTGCTAAGGACCTTGACCTGTAACCTTGACATTAATTTTTAGATCACAATATGCTGAACATTTTTTTGTTTTCCAAAGTTTCTTTCTATCTCTTACCATTTTTGAGATATTGGCGAAAAACCTTCAGTTGTGTGTTGCAGAACTGACTTTTCTGATCTTAAATATATGTTTTTTATTCAGTTTGTTGCAACTCTTTGAACAAGCTATGTGATACCTGAGTAAGGCGAAAGGCGAAGATGTATTAGAATGTACCCTCATCCAAGCATATCTTTAGGATGTGAAGGATGAGGGTCATTCTTATAATCGAGCCTGAGGCTCAAGA
>JAULBM010017167.1:0-11477 GCA_032357055.1 Geukensia granosissima | reverse complement strand
GTCTCTTAGTCTTTCGGAACAGTAAGCCTCGGTTTTTTCTGTCTTCTGATTTAACGATATCCGTCTGCCTCTTTGGTAACTTTGAATTCTTTTTTTCGGAGAAACCGTGTTTCTGAAATATTGTTAAAAGTAATCATCTTTGGATCTGTAATAGAATTCGTCAAGAAAACTAACCATTTAAATCATGTTTTTTTCTTTTTTTTAAATCCAATAACTTAGGTACCGTGCATTTCGCTTTCTTTGGTTAACTTGTATCAGGTACAATATTGGAATTTCAAGAATTAATTGATGTTGATTAAAATAACATTAAATCATAAAGACTTACTTGAACTTGCTGTAAGTTTTGGCAACCTTTTTTCATTTTTTCTTAAGCTTCCGGAGGTCTTTAGATTTGTTAATTCTTTAGATTAGTTAATTCCTCTTTGTCTCGCCAAAATTTACCCCATATGGTTTCATTTCATTGTGTTGATTTGGCATTTGTAGAACACATAATTATAATTTTTGTCATAATTACCTTTGTGTAGAAGAAAAAAAAAAACAAAATTAAATGAAGTCAACAGTGAAACCAAATTCCATTTATAGTCATATTAACTGATATTTAAGAGCTTATGTAATTATGTGAAAGCTTGTGTAATTATGTAAAAGTTTTTTTTTATTAAAATGTAAAAATGACATCTAATAGTTATTAAACTTTGTCGATATTTACTTTCAGTATGAGCTTTTTCTTAGCTGTCAGCTGTCCTCTGCGGCTTCGTCCGTGTCACAATTCTCTAATCCGCTAATCTTCGACCCAATAACTTAAAAAAGTATTCAACGACACTGGCACATCAGCTCTTGTATCAAGTCTTGAATAAAAGTTTTCATTTTATTTTCTTTCTGCTCAAAATTATAATTTGACGACCTTTTTTCTATTTCTCTTTTTCACACATATGTGATTATTCTTTACAATGTTATCAACCATTCTTCATCCACCATGACTCCTCAGCTACTAAAAAGAAGTAAACTGTAATTACACATTTTTTTATTCCTAGATTAGAATTGCACTTTGTATTTCATTTTTTCTGCAAATCATCATTAAAATTTGTATACCAATTTTAACTTAGATATATGTGATTATTAAGAGCAGGGACATATGAATTCACTCAGTAGAACTTAACAACACTGCCCTATATTCTTCAATGAACAGATCATTATTACACTATCTATTTTATTGCCATTTAACTTCATCATTTGTGAGTGTAGGGAACATGGAGGCTGGGGTTGGCAATTCCTTAACAGCTTGTCCTCCTTAACAACTAAGCTGAAACAAACCAAGCATTCGAAAGTGTCATTATGCAGTCTAATATACTGCTTACTATTTTATATTACTTACAAATCAGTATTATTATTCTGAGTAAACATTTTATATCTTAGGTACTGTAAATTCAAAAATTAATGCGATGTTTTTATTTTTGCGAAAAATGCGACCGAGTGATAATGGCAAAAAGAAGAACTTACATTCTGATATCTATTAACTATATTTGAATACAGGGTTTCTCCAAATCGCAATAATTTATCGCACATTTTGGAGTGAAGTTTCCAAATTGCAAAAATAAATGAACGCATTAATTTCTGAATTTACAGTATGTGAAAAAATATATGACTCTCCCTGAGTCCCTGATATTTGTATATGTCACTTTGTTATTACTTATTGATGTTGTTTTCATTAAGTATTGTTGATTTTTATGATGGTTGATTCCGATTTGTTTGGATTTGCAATGTTTGGTTGCTTGTCTTGCTATATTATGCTTCTAGCTGATGAGAAGTTACTCCTTGCACTGTACATCTAGCAAACCCAAAATTTTCCGTATTCATTTAACATTTGTAATTTTGTGTTTCCTTTACTTTACATCCAATGATTCACTTTTATTATTCCTATCATTTTCTGGCTTCCTTAACTTCATAAAACGTCATATTAGTTCCGGGTCATTTCTGATTCTCGTAGCACAACCACTAATGTTTCGATTCTATTAATTGTGCTCTTACTACTGCAACGCTTATGATAAACATGTTTAACATTATTGCAGCCGTTAAATACTTTCTTGAAAAAATATATATGTATAAACAAGTTTCTCTGACATCATATCCTTTCATTTTCATAGTTCGTTATAAAATTCTCTAGAAGGCCTCAACGTCACGGTAATCTGTAGTGATAAGATGTACAACTATTGTAAATATCAGCTTCTGAAATAGTACAACCGCTTACAACAAGAGATATAAGTCATTTTATTGGATTTAAACCTTTCTTTTTTAAAGTGGCTTTAAACGGATATAAGCGAAATATAGAGAGAAAACGACACAGTTCAAATCATACAAAGATGTCTTTAAATATCAAAGGCTTGCATATATAAAGCAAGAGCAGGTTCAATTTTGAAAAGCTTGTCGTGTATACTTATTTTCTCTATTTTGCTATTATCGGAATCAAAGAAAAAATCAGTACAGATCAATACTTAAACATTTTGGAAAAATTAATATAATTGAGTAACGATTGGTAAGTTATAAAAATGCTTTGATGTAACATTTTACATTTGTGAACTTGTAATTCTCCAGGCAAAAATATAAAAACTGATTTATTTAAATTATCTTGCATAAACAAAATGCGAAACATTAATCTCGATAATATCAAATTTCTGTGCCTTGCAAAAACTGGAATGGTTTTGTGTTAAAGAAACAGCTTCATTAATCTACTGTTGACATGTTTCCCATTTTTCATTATTTTATTTACAGATATAAAAGACTTTATTTGTATTTTCAGATCACACACATCAACAACTACGAAATGAAAGCACTAATGATATTGAATATATTTATTATCATAATAAAAGGGGTGATAACCTGTCCCGAGAAATGCTCATGTTTCAGTGGATACAACGGTTTTACAGTAGATTGCAGTGATAAGAGTTTAACATATATCCCGAATAATATTCCACCAAATACAAAAGATCTGTAAGTAAAACTTAAAAATTAATGCTTGTTTTTAGTTTTTAGTTACCTAGTGTTCCGCGGCAAATATTATGTGCTATTCAGCATATATAAGAACATAGCACAGTTTCATTGGAACTCTTACCTGTTGACATGTATTTAACATAAATATTTTATGTTAATAACTGAATTGAAATAACCCCAAAATCATTTGATTTTTATCCTTTACACATATATTCCTCATTTATCATATAATGTTGTAGTATAAGATGATTTGTAGTTTTTACTCCTGAAAATAATGAAAACATAATAAGGACATGATGTAGCGGTTTATAGACCAATGACAATTTGGCATAATGTGGCATAACTGAAAACTTCGTGCAGTTACGGTCTACAGCAATGTCTTTGGCGAAGAACAGCAGAAAACTATTGTTTGTATTTTGTCCTATTATTGTGTAATATGACTTAAGGTTTGATAGATATTTAATCCAGATTCAGTCAAATAAAGAACAAAAGGAAAGTTAAAGTAAATATGCCGAAAAACTTACTTTATTGCTGCCAGTTTGGTAACTTTGAATTCCTAACTGACATTTTATTATTTTCAAGAAGTAGATTCAAATAAACCTATTCCCACGTTAAAACCATAATTTAGCGTTCTATCCTGATAGAAAATCTAACTTTCCCTGTTTGACTATAATTCATATTGATATAAAATTGTAAGGTGTCGTTTCAAACTGTATCATTTTGTCAATCTATAATACGTTACCACTGTCCAATGAGCAGAACAATGCACCATTCATTCTCAAATCTTTTAATCAGTGTTGTGGTCTCATCATAGTTATGAAAACGCTGTCACACGGTCGTGATGGATTAGGCCAACTGATGACTGGCGTTTGATATCTCTACTCTACCATCAAGTATTTGGGTTAGAGATCTCAAAAATTTAGAAAAATCTATCAGATGAGAATTATTGCTATTACTTTAATTTTTCCCAAATAAGCAACATAAAAAAAGAAACAGAAAAAAAATACATAGCTGGAGTCACCGGTGAGCGAATATTAACGAAAATAATTCAGATTAGCATTAGTATTATATTTTGTCACAAAAATGGAAAGCCAATGATCACTTTACTTTTCATTTTCGAACTTTATTTCTATTGTGATTTGGGGGTATAAACCCACTTTGAACAATATTCAGTCATATCACGGCGGTTAGTTATAATGTATACTGGTGGAGAACGGTGGAATGCCTGGATAGAACAACGGCTTTCGGCAGATATCTGACAAACCTTATCACATGCGATGCGAGACAAACGAAACATTTTTGTGTTGTACAAAGTCAGGCGGGAACTAACACCGTATAGAAGATTAGCTACAATGATCTGTGCAGTCCGTGATCACTGTGAATATAGGGAAAGTTATTCTTTAAAATTCCTTTTGAACTCGAAGAGCATTTTGATTGCAATTATGATATAAATGAATGAATACATACATGTATCTTGTCAGAAAGTGTTATTGAAAAAGTCAAGTAATATAAAAGTTGTCCATGACACTTAATGATAATTTGCTGGCCATTTCAGTCAAGGAGTAAGTCATAAAAATTTAAGATTCTTACCTTTTCACCTGGCTTTTCATGTTCAAAAATACTGTCACATGTTATTACCTAATATAGATAAAGGAGTAGGTGCGTTAAGCCCATATTAGGCCCAAACTTTAGATTTTGTGACACAATAATAAGTTGTTGTGAAAATGTTGTTAAATAATAGTCTTTCAATAATATATTGCTTTTTCTTGTAAACTTTTCGTTATTTAGACAAATGAATGGGTATATTCGACTATTTTGACAAGAATTTTACATTTTTGGTTAAAAATACTCAATTTCAGCGGGTTTTTGTTCAAAATAGATATTATCGAACTAAAACATCACGAAAATATTTTTACCAAGCATTTGTACTCGAAAGATATTTAATTGTGTTAAATTTATGTTTGGTTGTGATGTTTTATTTAATCTATAGTAAAGTCGACTATTAGATATAGATAATAGATATTAGCCAATTTTCAATTTGTCGCCAAATTATTGGGCCAAAAATGGGCCTTAACGACCCTCTTTCTTTGCAAACGCATAGATACATCTTAATAAATACTATATAAATTATTTCCATTCATTATGACACTTTGAAAAACGTTATTTACAAAGATCTTTTCAGTTAATATATGATTGCTATTTAATGTCGATGTGGTGTTTTATGCAAAGTGAAGCGTACTTTTAAACTATCGATTTCATATCACCTGTTTTGATTTGTACCTGGTCAGGTATGTAAATGACAGTTATATATAGTGAAATCATAGTGAACAACTGACCCTACTGGCTGTTTATTTCCTTTTACTGAAAGTAGGCTTTCCATTAACAAATTTTACCATAAAGTCTTATGGAGAACTTTTTAGTTAATTGACAGAATTAGGTGCTAAATTCAGTCTAGTTATGTATTATTTAATAGAATTGAAAAATGCACATCTTTCTGAAATTGGGGATGATTATGAATTTTTATTACTTATTTTCCCTGTTTTTATAGCTGTCAAATGGACTATACAAGTAAATTTAAATCCACTACCTAGACCGGTTGACCGCCCGAGCCCATGCTAGAATTGTTATTGTATTAATCCTTTCAGGTCGGAATTAAATTTAAAAATCAATAATTTTTTATGCTTTGCAAACTTTTATGCAAATCATTTGCAGTGATGCAATGGTGTTTATGCAGCAACTAGCAACAAATAGTAAAAAAGGAAATTGGGATGATGGGTGGGAGATGTGGGTTGGACGAGTGGATGGTGTAACAAAATCACGGTAAACTGAAAAATTGTCATTTTGGTTGCCATAGAAATAAGCAGGAAAGGACAACGTACAACGTACTTCAGACTGTGGTTTCTAGCAGAATGACCTCCATTCTTACCGTATATGCCTTATGAAGGAGAGGATTGGTGTCAAAATGCTCTCAGTCTTGGGGTTTTACAGCCCCTGGGGACCAAACTGGCTTTTAAGTGTTTGTTTGCCTTTTGGTTAGTTGCAATTTCCTCCCAAAAAATAAAATATTTCTTGTAGACTGGCATTTGCATGGAGCATTTTTCTTGCAACAAACCAAAACTGAAGAGGTTCTGACCATAACTCTAGGCTCTAGTGGCTTTCAGCTAACATATTTGTCTTTCTTTCAAGCCACTCACAGCTGCATTTCATGGTGCCTAGAGGATTAGGGTGTGCATAAATAAAAAAAAATACGCAATTTGCGTCATTGCATCATGAAGGGATTAAGAAGAGATTTTTCGAAATCAACACTATTAAGCTAGAAATTACCTATTTTCACATTTTATGTCAAAAACAGTGAAAAAATAAATAAAAAAGGTATGAGAAATAAAAAAAATGAAATGTGTGACCCCTTGTTTTTCCTTTCATGCCGGAATTAAATTTAAAAAATCCTTAATTTCGATTCATTGCAACTTATACAAATTATATACAAATGGGTTGCATTAATACAATGATGTTAATGCAGAAACTTTATGAAATAGTAAAGAAGAAGTGGTGGGATGGTGTGTATGGGGAAATTAGTGGAGAGGACGGTTGGCGATTCATAACCGTATCACCACTGAAAATTGTCATTTTGTCCATTTATTGGACATTTTGGTTGCCATTGAAACAAGCAGTAAGACCCACGCACTTAAAGATCTGGCTTCTTGTAGAATTGCCTTCAGTCTTTCCTTATATGCCCCGTGAAATACAAGAGAGGTGTCACAATGTTCTGAGTCTGGATTTGGAAGCCGCCTGTCGCCAGAAATAGCATTTTGAAGTTTTTGACTTTTTGTAGGTAACAGAATCACCCAAAAATATTGAAACTATTTCTTGTTGTTTGTTTGACCTAAGCATAAGCCAGTAATCCCCAAAACCTGAACGGAAAGGGTTTCGAGAATAATAGATAACATTTTCATAAATCTCTTTAATAAATGTCAATTGTAATCGAAGGTAAAATCCTAGTTTGTAAAGATAACTTTACAATCGTAAAAGGTAAAATACATATGATACAAATAATTAAATGTTTAACACTACCGGAAACATGAGTCCATCCCTCTGTTACATTTTGCTAAAATATATTTGTTTGTTATAGAATATAGATTCTCAAATGTGTTCATGGTATATTGCGAAACAAGAAATTTGTCCTTTTAGTAGACCAAAATGCTGCATTAAATTTATGTTGTTAAATGCTAATTTTACTACACTTTCATCCATGAAAGTTATGCATCTTTTAATAAAATAAATCTACAAATACCGAAAAAAGTGACCTTATATTATGTGCTCTTTTTTGTAGACTGAATTACCTCTTAGATTTTTGTTACAATGTTTTTCGGCTGTCTGAACTGTTTTCTAGTAACATATGATTTAAACCAACGTACAAATACAATAATAAAAATACAGTTTTCAAAAAATCTCAGCAATAGTTGCTCTCTAACAAATCTTAGTAAACAGATATAAAAACATTGTTGTTTGATAAATATAGGCCTTGTGTGTTCAATGGTACTCAAAATCAAGAGTGAAATATTATTACAAAATATGCTAGACTTTCTTATTTACTTTACATTTGTCGAGCTTGGAAAAAAAGATTTTCAGCACACCATCAATAGTTAATTATTAAGCTCTTTTTTCCGAAATTTTTTTTTTCAATTAAGACTGACAGCTTCTTGAGAGTTACTCAGAAAAAAAAACGATAGAAATGTAGCCTAAACCTCCTAAAATTTTCGTTTCAAAGATGATGTTCGGTCACTAAGGTTTGTTTGGTGATTTTGTTACCTCATCTAACCAAATAATTCTAAGATTGAATATAAGCATATCAGATGCGGTTTAGTATATCTGATACCTATAACTTAGTGTATATATAATTAATTAATGGAAAAGTCAATTTATGACAAACGTGATAACATCAAGTTTTTAATGGTAAACTTCCTGTTCATTAGCCTTAACATTCTTACTGCCCTGGTGTATTAAATTTCACAGTTTCATAGTTTAATACAGAAATTGTGTCGAATTTAAAAATGAAAAGATGTCGAAGAGACCGAATCCCAATCTCGTAAAAAACAGTGAAATTTATTAATCTAGAGGTATCCATGAGCCTTAAACAAGTGGGAAATACCACTCTTTGTGATAGTTATAAATCTTTGTAATACGAAAATCGTGTATGCGTTAAATAAGTGCTGCTCGTACCTGCACATTATGAAAAACTTACATTTAACAAATCATAAACAAAAAGAAAAACATATGATCACAATTCCTGACTTGGGACAGGCAAATTAGACATCTGGTGGGGTTAAGCTAGTTAAGTGGGCGCCCAACCCTCCCCAACGAGGTCAAAGGAAAAAAAATAAAGAAAACAAAAGCACCAACCGACAAATCATAAAAATCAAACAGGAATTAAATGAATTTAATCTTGACTGTTTTGAATCTCAGTTTATGATCTAATTTCACAAGGTTCCTTCTGATTTGATAGAAACATTTAACAATACCTATCTCTATATTAATGATATTTCTCGTTAATAATTCAGATTTCCACTACCGAGATTTATCCAACCTTGAAAAATGCCAATTACATTAACTTGAAATGACCATTTCTGAATGTTTTTAAAAATCGTCAAATCTTTTCAATTACTATTCAAGAAGCCGGAACAATGTTTTACGAAAATTTGCTGCATTTGTAAAAAATTCTAAAGCACCATAAATACGGAAAGGCCTCGAAGAGTATTGCACATAATGGATGTCCCTGTCGTCGTTAGTGCTTCTTTTACAATATTTGGATTTTGGACTTTCTATGTTTTGGTACTAAGCCAAAGTGAGTTTTCGCCTTTGTTGCGATAGTTGTATTGCATAAACGTTGCTTTTTATGGGCATATCAGAGTGAATATACGATACGAAAATCTACATTATTTGACATTCCTTACAAAACATGCAATCTAATGTTTTATTGAGTTGTCAAGGTTATGTGAATGTTTGGATATTGATCTGTAGTCTATCACTCATTAATTTGATCTTCTATGATTTTGAAGACCACAGCAGGTTTCAAGTGTTTTTTCCGAAAAAAAATTCTATTGACAATTTCTAGGATGTCCATGAATGTCAAAGTTTGACACAAGAAACCTAACTATTTATCATTTTGCGAAACCGAACACATAAACATAAAAATTTAATTCTTAGAACTGTTCAAATGATGAATAAATTCCAACGAAGTGTTGTCATTTAAGACTTTTGAGGATTCATTGCATGTTTGATTATAAACGCAAATAGTCAATATTATTTTTCAAGTGTTTAATAAATTGGTAACCAAAATCAGCAACATGTCTGTTTTGCAAATGAAAAGTATGGGATAAAATTAAATAATATGTCTTGTTTCCGTGGTAGTAATCAAAATCTATAAGAATACCTTCATAATAAAAACTGAACCGTGCATTTATAAAGTTCTTTACTCGATTAATACACTTTAAAAAGTGATTTTCAGAACAAAATACATACGGGTCTCAAATGTAGTAGGACCCAAGTCTATAAATTTTAAAGTAAAATGTTAATATAGTCACGAAATGTTCATCGTCCGTACTTTCAGTTGGAAACAGGAAAATTAATTAATGTTTGCGTCATATGTGTTTCTATGGCATATTATATCCACTTTTCATAGCTTTACGGGCTTAAAACCTCAAAACCGCATTTTAACTGTACAAAGTTCTGTATGACACTACAATATGTTACACTCAAATATATGTAAAGTGCATACCAGATCTCAAACTCATGTCAGAAATTGCGTCATGTATTATCGGAAATATTGCAGATTGACCAAAATGTCAGTTTTTAAAATTAGCAAAAATTAAAAGAATTTTTAATTCTAATATAAAGAAGAAATAAACTCTAGAGAATAAAGCTTTGAATCAGTCATGAAATGAAAAAAAAAACACGGTAAAAAAATCGTTTATCTAGCTAACATATTATTTACAAATAAAACTTTACGCATAATATCAGGCAAATTATATTTAGTTGCCTTAGTAAATGTAAAGGCGACGAAAGTTTCAGCTCGACATAGAGGCATAAAGGCCATAAATATATTAGGTATTTCTAGTTTCATGCATCGACACAATGAAATATACAGTTAATGAGTTAAAAACGCTGATAAGCCAAATATGCAATTTACAATCAGAGAATTTCACAAATAATAATGTTGGTTAGTTGTAAACTGTATATTTCAAGCATAATTTACAGTACCCCCCAAAAAATAAGAGCACAACTTATGAAGTTTCAGTTCCATAATTGACCATTTCCAATTTTTACAGTATTTCTTTTTCAACGGTTCCGTAGATTTAGGTTTTGGTTTTTTGCTGACACCACTTTTCAAAACTTAATAATCATCATATTGACGGTGTTCAAAAAACTACTTGAGAATTTGTTTAGTTTTTTCACGAACCAGATAAAACAATCGATTTTCTATGTTATTGAGGAAATTTCGATTGTTGGAAAACAAATGAAAACTTAAAAAATACCAATAGAACACAGGCTTAAAGCTATAATTTAATATTTCCCTTGTAAATTTAATTATTTATTGATACGCAAAGCAATTGCCTTCAGGACTGACTACATTTTCCCCAGCAGTTCTAAATATGTTATTTATATTAGGAATTTAGGCATACGAAGTATGTTCCTTATCCCAAAAACTAGTTATTGATAAATGTTTGCTTTAAATTTTTTTTATATTGAAAAATAACCAGGGAGACTTTTCTGCAGTTTTGCAGTTTTGAAAATCATTCTGATAAGTTTACAAAAATATAATGTTTTTATTGTCTTTAATTTTTTATTCCCAATTTAAATGTGAAGCATACCAAACATTTCATTCCCATTTCATTAAGTTCCTACTATCAACCCCTGGTCGTGACATTGTGAAGGTGTAGATTGGATCCTTTTAGAAATTTTCAAAGGACGTTGTAGTTTGAAACGCTTTTGGAAGAGGAAACCTTAAAGAATTGTTTATACGAAGTCTTTTGTAGACCCATCTCTATTGTAGTTCCTCTCTAGTGTATTGTTTCTGTCAAGTGTAATCTAAGACAGTTATCGGAAACATTTGATTTCTACTTAAGATTTTCTTTGTAACGTAAAGAAATGCAGGGTGGGAGTGTATTTGATTTTCCTTGTAAATTAAAAGAGGTACAGGTGGCATTGTACTTCAATTTCCTTGTTAAGTAAATAAGATAAAGGTGTCGATGCAATGAAGCATTCTTGATTGGTTAAATTATTCTAAAACAATGTCTCAATAACTAAAAAAAACCAATTCAATTTTTAAAGAAGAAGTTCTGTATATTTTTTTTCTGAGTATTTACATTTAACTGGTATAACAATGATGATGTGTAAAATGTGTCAAGAAATCCTAAAGGGATATTCGAGGAAAAGGGAAAATGTAAAAGTACTGACAAACTCCGTAGAACAACGAGGACAAGACCAAAACGACA
>JAULBM010017156.1:0-11478 GCA_032357055.1 Geukensia granosissima | reverse complement strand
AATTATAGGGGTATGTTACTCTAGGTGACTGTATATTATATGGACAGGTAATTCTAAGGCACTGTAAATGAGTATTCATATGCAGTCGGATGACCAATTAGATTTCTCTATTTTAACTCGACACATGATAATCCTTTTTAAATGGAAGATGAAAACTAACCACGTCATAACGTATACCCTTTAAAACAATAAAAATATGGAGAATTTGCAACAAAATTATACTGATATCATGTTGGCAAGTTTTTTTGCATTCTAAATCTGAAATCTAACATAATTCCCGATCTTTGCAAGTCTTGGTTTTAAACAGTTTTACTGAACTTCATCATTATGTTTTTTAAATACAGGTTAACCAGTGTTGGATAAATATGCTAATGTCGATATGCTATATAAATAAATTTCAAGGAGTATTCTTTCAGTTTAGCATTTTATCCAAAACATGGGAAAGCCGAGATCCACACATTGAAATTGAAGTATCCGAACGAACCGAAATAACCTGTCAAATCCAACGAGAAGGCCAGCTACCATTTGCAATACAAAAAATGAAGTCATTTCCATATTTAGGGGTTTAGAATTTAAATCATTTTTGAAAATTCTGTAAAATATACATGGAAAAATAAATGCCAGACAAAAATGATAACTGGGCTTGTGATTACCCCCTGGGACCTCTGGTCCACGAGCACAGCTATCAGTCTAGTTGTTTTAAATATCAAATTAACAAATGTTTAATAACAATGGTGAATTATGATACTTAGCATTTAAAACACCTTGATTGATTGATTGATTGATTGTTGTCTAACGTCAAGTGGCAAATAATATTTCATGCAGATTCGAGACGGAAACAAGTTATCAAACAATAAATCAATATGTAGACTGTAACAAGGGACCAGTAAGGGAGTGATTTTTAGGCTGCCATTGGAAAAATTGCGGGTTGGATAGGGACGGAAAATATAGCCTTGTAACTGGCCGCCTACTGACCACTCTAAAAGAGCTGTTAAAAGGGGACTTTAGCGTGATTAGGACGTTGCATTTCCTTAACACGCGGCGTCTTTAACGCTTCCTCTGGACGGATTGTAAATTTATACATCCCCACATTCAGGCATGCCCCTTTTAGAGGACTAGTGCCTCGAGGACGGAGATACCTAGTGCCTATTCCCGGCACAAACGTTGAGAAGGAGAGTTCGAGTATTTATACATCCCGTTCGAAATAACGGAAGCCATTTAAGCAGGTTCTACCTGCAGGCGGAGAAACCGAACGGCTTATTTCTAAACCTCGGTCGTTCTCGGGGGTAAAACACTTTGAATGCAAGTAGGAAATAACAATATTGAAATACTGAAAGCATATTTTGGGTTATTTTTTCAGTAGTAGGGTTAAACTTTTAGAAGTTACTACTAAAAGAAAGGGAATAAGCCCAAATGTTAATCAGATTTTTATTAGTAGGTAAAGATTATTCTTTCGTCTTTGCCTTAAGAATGTTTATTTCAATAATATATAAAATCTTTGGGTGGCATTACACTTGAGCATGGACTAATAAGAGAGACTAATTTTTCTTGGGGTCATCTAACAGCCTTTAGAATATATATATATGAATGATATAAAGATATGTTGTAAATGACAAAAAGGCTGTGCTCCATCTTCGTTAAAAAAAAACTGAAAAAAAACTTTAAATGTAGAGGTCGTCACAAGGCCTTTCACAACAGTGGAGGTTTTGCTAACACTAAACCCCCTTTCTTGCAAGACTTGTTTATACACGTACATAATTGGAATAGTTCCAATTTATTTTGGAGTAAATTATTCCAGCAAATCATGTGATCATTTACTCAACCTTAACATAAGACACAAGACAAAACAATTTAGTCAACCACAGGACACAATTAGGATAAATAGGGAAAGTATAGACTATAATATATGTACATCTAAAATCCCAATGTGTTCATATTCGAGTGAGCACGGTTATTGATAAAAATCACGGGTAATGAATATTAGTCTTTTAAAACAGTACAACTCGTTTGATAATTATAAAATATCTTCATATGATAACGTAAGATTTATAGCGTATGTGTGTGTATGAATTTAATGTTTAGATTGATACTTTCTATTTACTTACCATTAATAGTCAAAAATGGCCGATTATTAAAATGAATTTCTATTTAAAGAACCATTTTTGAATTAGTTCAGTACACCACAAGACAGGTATTTAAAGAAATAAACCCCCGTTCGTTCTATTTATTCATATGATCATCGACTCCGTCTTACATGGCTGAATCTCTACTAGTTTGCTATTTATTTCTGATAAGAATTTGTCAATAAAAAGTAACTATAAAAGTCGTGGCTAAAATATTTTCGAAACTGTACGATTTAAACTAACACATATATATATATAATAAAGCTGCAATCTTTTGTCCTTCACTCAAATGGAGTTCTGTAAACAGTATAGTTCCTACAAATTACTGAAAAATGAATCGAAGATAGGAAAGTGGCAGACAGAAATTGTTAAGTCGGAAGACAGACAAGACCATGGCCAACAAAATGAAACAAATGACAAACAGAACACACAACACTACACTGAACACTAAAGCTGTAGTAAAACGAAAATCATACTTCAGATAGACCTAATTAAATTGTTATTATTCATTATATTTTGTTAAATACATATGCTAACAGAAAGAAACATCAATATGTCTGTATTGCCCCTCTAAATTGAAGCTTATTGTTCGGAAATTGCTATCAATGCAAACCACAACAACACACGTTTTCCCTATGACTAGGAACGACACGATACCAATTCCAAATAAACAAAAATTCCCCGCTTCAATGTTAAGGCTATCAACTACCCTCTCTAGTGATTTTATATATAATTTTGAAAATTAATTGAGGGTTACAGCTAACAAGACAGCTACTGAGCCAGGGGTTTCTCAGGCAATGATAAGAGTCATCACTCGGGAATTTTTTTTCGGAGGCCGTCATTGGATTGAACTGTACAAAATATCCATTTTACAAATGACAATGGATATATTACCACTGTCGTTACCACAAATCCATTACTATACCGGTTGTGACTAACATCGATTTGGACTGTACACCGGTTTTATCTACTGAGAAACATGACGGGTGCCACTAAAGGAGCAGGAGTTGCTTACCCTTCCACAGCAACTGAACTCATCCTGTTTTTTGAAGGGTTCGTGTTACTCCAGCTTTATTTTTCAGTGTAATGTTGTGTGTTCTATGTTTGTCTTTCGTTTAATTTTGTTGTCCTTAGTTTTGTCTGTCTTCTGACTTAAAGATTTCTGTCTGCCCCTTTGGAATCTTCAAATTCTTTTTAGGAGCAAAATATAAAAAATCCGAGATTATAACGTAGTTAAGAGAAGTACTGATATCCAAGTAAACCGACATAGGCAGCCAGATCCAGCTGAAAGGACACACAAACCAATAATATTTTTAATTTCTAATTTAAGTTAATTGTAATTGAATATTTGTTTATTTGAACTGAAAGGAAATGAGAGACACTTAAATGGAAAGTAAACACAAGAACGTTTATAAAATATAAAAAAAGAATATCTAGCGCCTTATCTAGTGAATTAACAAACAATTCGAATATTTTTGCCTTACAGTTGTGAAATCGAGAAAGATAGTTTTTCTTTATGTCAATTTAATGAAACATTGCATTGATTGATCAATCATGCGAAACGATTTATTATCAAATATTAAATGTCGTTACAGGTTAAGGTATGATATTTAATATAATATTTAAATTGAAGATAAAAACTTATCATAACGTATACCTTTTAAAACAATAAAAAATGGAGAATTCGCAACAAAATTACACTGATATCATGTTGGAAAGTTTTTTGCATTACAATCTGAAATCTAAAATAAATCCCGATCTTTGCAAGTCTTGGTTAAAACAGTTTTTCTGAACTTCACAATTTTTTTTAAATACAGGTTAACCAGATTTAGATAAATATGGTAATGTTGTTATGCTATATTTGTAAATTTCAAAGAGTAACCGTTCACTTTAGCATTGGATTCAAAACATGGGAAAGCCGAAATCCACACATTGAAATTGAAGTACTCATATTCGAACGAACCGAAATAACCAGTCAAGTCCAGCACGAAGGTCAGCTACCATTTGAAATACGAAAAATGAAGCCGTTTCCATTATTAAGGGGTTTAGAATTTAAATCATTTTTGAAAATTCTGTAAAATATTACATGGAAAAACTCATGCCAGACAAGAATGACAACTGGGCTTGTGAATACCCTCTGGGACCTCTGGTCCACCAGCACAGGTATCAGTCTAGTGGTTTTAAAAATCAGGTTAACAAATGTTAAATACCAATTGTGAAGTTTGATACTTAGCATTGAAAACACTTTGAAGCAAGTAGGAAATATTCACATAGTAAACATATAGAAATATTGAAAGCATTTTAGTCTATTTTTTCAGGAGTAGGGTTAAACACTCAGTAGTTACTGCTAAAATAAGGGGAGGATGCCCAAATGTTAATCAGTTAGATTTCAGTTAGTAGGTAAAGATTATTCTTTCGTCTTAGTCTAAAGAATGTTTATTTCAATAATATATAAAATCTAAGCAATCTTGGGGTGCCATTACACTTGAGCATGGACTTTTAAGAGAGACTCATTTTTCTTCGGATCATCTAACAGCTTTTAGAATATATCTATAAGAAAGATATAAAGATATGGGGCAAATGACAAAAAGGCCGTGCTCCATCTCCGTTTAAAATCTTTTAAAAAACCTTTAAATGTAGAGGTCGTCACAAGGCCTTAAACAACAGTGGAGGTTTTGCTTATACTAATCCCTCCTTTACTTCAAGACTTGTATATACATGTACATAATTGGAATACTTCCAATTTATTTTGGAGTTAATCATTCCAGCAGATCATGTGATCATTTGCTCAACCTTAACATAAGACAAAACAATATAGTCAACCACAGGGCACAATCAGGATAAGTAGGGAAAGTATAGACCATAATATAGGTACATCTAAAATACCAATGTGTTCATATTCGAGTGAGCACGGTTATTGATAAAAATCACGGGTTATGAATATTAGTCTATTAAAACAGTACAACTAATTAGATAATTCTAAAATATCTTCATTTGATAACGTAAGATTTATAGCGTATGTGTGTGTATTAATTTAATGTTTAGATTGATAGTTTCTATTTACTTACCATTAAAAATTCCAAAATGGCCGATTATTAAAATGAATTCCTATTTAAAGAACCATTTTTGAATAAGTTCAGTACACAACAAGACAGGTATTTAAATAAATAAACGCCGGCTAGTTGTATTTATTCATTTGATCATCAACTTCGTCTTACATGACCGAATCTTTACTAGTTTGCTATTAATTTCTGATAAAAATTTGTCAATAAAAATGAACTAAAAGTCGCCGCGAAAATATTTTCGAAACTGTATGATTTAAATTTAATAAAGCTGCAATCTCTTATCCTGCACTCAAACGGAGTTCTGTAAACAATAAAATTCTTACAAATTACTGAAAAAGGAATTCGAAGATACCAAAGGGGCAGATAGAAATCGTTAAGTCGGAAGACAGACAAGACCATGGCCAACAAAATTAAACGAAAGACGAACATAGAAAACACAACACTTCACTGAAAACTAAGGCTGTAGTAACACGAACCCTACAAAAACCATTGTGAGTTCAGGTGCTCAGGAACGGTAAACAAACTCCTTCTCCACTAGTGGCACCCATCGTGTTACTCATTAGTCAAAGCCGGTGTATAGTCAAATTCGATGTTAGTCACAACCGGTATAGGAACGGATTTGTATCTTGACAGTCGGAAGATATCCATTGTCATCTGTGAAATAGATATTTCGTATCGGTCAATCAAATCATGATGGCGACCAAAAAACTTCCTAAACTTATTTATGGTATCGAAACTTGAATTAAAATTATTGTGGTTATACAAAGAAAGATTACGTTAATTTAAAGCTAAACATCGATTCATGCATGGACAGAATTAACAAGTTGAGAAATATAATTACCGTATGAAGGTACAAAAAGAACGTCCCTACTTGTCTTATATCGTGAATCAAAAACATTTATATCCAGGAAAGAACAATGCCTTAATCAGTTATTCGAATTCAGATATCTAGGATAAAATATAAAAGACATATTTGCAGATGACTGGGTTACTATTGAGGTAGACATTTTGACATTAACTACAACGATATCGTCTTGATAGCGCTAGGTATTATTTAATTTATCTTTTAATAAGTACAGTTAACTCTCGTTTTATCGAACTGGGATGAGTCTTAACATCGGTTGACTCTAAATTGATGCCTGGTCCCGATTTTTTCCCTATATATTTATGTCTTTTACACCATTAAAGTCGATATTGGATGAGTCGAAATTTCGATTGTATCGAAGTTTTTTCACGGTCCCGAAGTAATAAAAAAAGGAATTCGAAGATACCAAATGGGCAGACAGAAATAGTAAGTCGGAAGACAGACAAGACCATGGCCAAGAAAATGAAACGAGAGACAAACATAGAACACACAACACTACACTGAAAACTAAAGCTGGAGAAACACGAAAATAATGCAAAATATTCATTTGTAAACAAAAAAAAATATCGGATTCATGCAGGACTGGTATTTTAAAACCCATTTTACCTGAAACCATTCCAATGACAATGAAATTATTTTAATTATTTACATATGACACTAAAGCGGTGTAATTCTAGGATATCAAAAATTTAATGACGTAAATTATGTTTTGCCAGGATTGTATCCGATGACCCACGTTGTCATAGCAGAAAATACAATTCATTAGGAATTTACCTATCTGAGTAGTAATGAACGACTCATCTTTAAAAAAATCCGATTGAAACAAAAGCTAGTGGAAGTTTATGAAGTTAGATTACGTCTGATTTTTTAAATGACCGAACCGTTGTGACTAACATCGGCTTTGTCTACTTAGTAACACGATGGGTGCTACTAGTGGGGCAGGAGTTTCTTAATCTCCGGGCACCTTAACTCACCCTGGTTTATGTAGGGTTCGTGTTTCTCCAGCTTTAGTGTTCAGTGTAATATTGTAATGTTCCGTTTCATTTTGTTGACCATGGCCTTGTCTGTCTTCTTACTTAATGATTTCTGTCTGCCCCGTTGGATATTCGAATTCCTTTTAACCTTGTCTAATGAAAAAAAAATCGCAAATATACACTTCAAAATGGAATAAATTTTCCAACTGAAACAAATAGAATAAGTGGTGAACGATACATGATCCTAGAGCCGTTAAAGTATCTTGTGAAATTAAGTGCTGAAATATGTCAGTTTAGTAACCTTTAAGCAAATTAAAAACATACATGAATAAAAAACAAGACACTTCAAGAAGCCACGGAACTACTTATATGACAGAACGATCTTATTAAAAAAATAACCAAACCATAAAATAACTCAAAAATGACACAAAACGTATAGGCAGGTGAGATCGAGAGCTTTCTTTAAAAAAGCAATTATAACGAAGTCAACTTTAAGTCTGAAATTGTAATGATTAAAAATGACTAGACTTCCATCTTGATTTCGTCCGATAGTGTTAAACACGAAAAGTGCTTCACTTTGTATATTATTTGTCTGCAAAGTGTCAATCACCTAGGAAGATTGTACTTGTAACATGAAGTCATTGTAATAGGATCAGGTGTTGTCTTGCTATATCAAGTGTTTTGTAACCTTTTTATAGGAGATGTAGTCTCATTAAAGTCTGGGCAATAATTAATTGGTCCCCTGAGTTACATAATCGAACAGGACTGAAATTACTCTCCATCATTGCTTTAAAGTAGTTCATTCTGTCTTTCAATAGATCTTCTTTGAGAAGAGCTTTTACACAAAAAGTATATATGAAAGAACGAGTCAAATTTTTGGCCCTCACATTATACACAAGGGAAACTAAAGGTCAACAAAAATTGTGAGCTTTAGAAGTCTTGAAGATAAATATAAAAAAGGAGATTTAGCATGATCGTCCATGAGACATTACACTGAAAACTAAAGCTGATGTAACACAAACCCTACAAAAACAGGCTATTCCTGCATCGTCAAAAACACCAACTGTGTAGATCTTTTCGAACCAAGATACTCAGTTATATTTCGCTGCTCAATCCATCATGAATGTTTTTTCAGATTCTTTGAAGTAATTGGTTCGTTAAAAACAAAAAATAAACATGAATGTCGTTCAACATATCTGCACATCACTCACAAAATTACTGTATTTAAAGGAAATTACCTAATATAACTAATATTGCCGGTGTTTGGAGAAGGTCGACCTATGGAATACTCGGTCTTGGAGCTAGAATTCGCCCAAAAAGATAAAAATGATAGGAGAAGCTGCCCAAAATGAACAAAAGTTAGATCAGTAGCTGAATTAAAAACCAAACTTGTAGAACTTGCTCTAAATTATGTGTCTCAGTATTTAGACTACTTAACTCGTACAATAATCGGAGAACTCACCCCAAAGGAAAATATCATGTTTCAAACATAGTTTACAGTTTTGACTATCGATGCCAGGCCATGGTCTAGATGTCAATGAACGTTTGTGATCCCGATAGATTTGTTTGTTTGCTTTTGTAATTTTTCAAGCCTGTTTCTTATTTAATGGCATATCTTATTTAATATTTTCTGTCAAAAGGCATAAAGAAACATAAAGCAACATGCACATTGCCTAGTTTTGATCTTTTTTATTGCAATCTTATCTCTTATCGCACAAAATTGACATTCTTATGATTGCGACTATTCTGTTAAGTTCCATTTAGATTGTTTACTTCATTGCCAGATATATTTTGGCATTACAATTTTTGCACAGCGCGGATATATTTGACAGTTAATCACCAAAAGCGCTTCGTTCATATTTAATCATGCATATTTTTTTAAACTCCATCATGTCTGATCAAGTTATATTTGCTTCAATCGATAAGATTTAAATAATTTGATATTTTTGGCATGTGAAGTCTTTAAACGTTATTTAAAAAGATTAAATTCAAATGCCTCACAAGATTATTTTGTATTAAGTAAGAAAGCCTCGATGATAAGTGAAACGATGGTTTTATTCTAGACCAGGTTCAGTAATTTTATTATATTATATCTTATTATATTTAGGGTCAAGTCTCGCGAGATTAGGGTTTCATCGGGAGCACAAAATCTTAAATGGTATAATTATAGGACATTATGTCAGGAAACTTAATTAGCCGGGAATAAATGTCATACTTAACAGATTTTGTTTCATATCGCTCATAATTCATTTAACCATTCTAAAATAAGTTTAAAAGGAAAATAACTAATAATTAAGAGAAATTGTCCTATAAATTCACTGAAATGACTTCATACCGGCCGTACATTATAGGAAAGAGAACGATTGTAAATATACGTAATAGCGATGTTAGATTACGTGACCAGGACCGAAAAGTCCGACAATTTACACAGTGCGGTTTTGTTAAAAAAAATCATTTAATTCATTTACATAGAGATTTACACTGAATGTTGTCCTATAGGATTTCGTACAACTGTTGACAATACCATTAATGTTATAGATGGTAATCGTCCTCACTTAACGTCGTGATCTAGATCTTGGTTAAGTCAAGTATTGAGTTATTTAGTAATTTTATTTGGAAATTTGTGCAAAACGAATAGAATACAGGTTTGACTAACATACTTAATCTTCTGCTATTCAATATCTCAAAATACCATTTAAGCATGCAAATTATTTACGAATATTGTTAACATTACAATTGTATAAACATATAATTAACAAAAAAAAAGAAAGGGAAAAAAGAAAGAAAAATAAACTGATGCAATGATGCTGCTGCTGATGTGTGTGGACTTTCTTTTTTAAGTCTGTCATTTTGTTTAACAAAGAGGAATCTGTCTATTGAACACACCTTTGAATTTGATTTCACTTTGTAAATTGAAAAAAAATTACAGTCACAATTTAAAAGATTCAGCTCTACGATATACACATTAGATTACCAAAATAAGATTATTAATAAGTTGTCGATGTTTGTTTGTTTGATTGGAATTTAACGGCACTTTCAACAATATTTCAGTCATGTCGCGGTGGTCAGTTTTACTGGTGTAGGAAGTCGGAATACTCGGAGAGAACCACCGACCTTAGGCAGGTAACTGACAAATCATATCGCGTGCGATACGAGTAAAACGCAACCTGTAATGTACAAACTCGAGCACGTATAGGTGATAGACTACAGTGATCTGTACAGGTAAGTTCAAATCAACTACCTTCACCACTCGGCCAACAAGGCCCTTAATTGTTGGCGTAAATTTGTGTATAAACTACTGTGAAAAAATGCCTTTAGTCTCTAAGTCCATATCCGCAACTACATGAAGGGTCTGACACAATGTTGACTTTATAAAGGTCGTAATTTAGGAAAGAAGCCAATTTTCTAAGCTAAGCCTGTATGATACTAAGTTTATTTAAAAAAAAACACAATTTATTTAGAACAAAATTATTTACTTAGTCCATTTTTTCAAATCTCGTTATTAATTTTAAGTAGACTATGTTTTACGCAATAAAATGTCATTTTAAATTTCACAAGGAACATTTTAATGTTTAAATATACTGCTAGTAATATTATCCATATGTAGATTTTATATTGCATTTTCACTTAAAGAAACAAGTAAGTGTTTATGTGAACTTTTTTGAAACAATTCTTCCAAAAACGTTAATTCTGGACATGCGAAGTCAAAGAATAACATCATTTCTGTTTTGTCTGAACTGAAGGACATAAGTCATTTGTTTGACCCTTAATCTAGCTCGTTACAGTCATGATTAATCAACTTTTTATCTATTATTGACCAGAATAGCTGGAGGAAGTGTCATCAGCAAAAAGTCTACATAATGAAAACGTTTTCGGGAATGTCATTAAAACATAATAATAAACAGTAAAGGTATTAGGACTGATCCCTGTGATACCATTCCAGTTAGAAATGACAAGTATTGCAAAACAACTCTTTGTTTTCGATCGTGCAGATAGCTAGTAAACTATTTATGCAAATAACCGTCTAAAACATATTATTTCATTTTAAATAATAATCGTTTGTGCCAAACTTTATCGAAAGACTTTGAAAAGTCACAGAATACCATACAATACAGCTGATTTTCTTCTAGAGAATTAAGGATATATTTCAATTAACTGATGTATAGTTGAATTTTTAAAAAGAAACTTGTCGGTCTAGTACAAAACAGGGATCATTTATCATCACTCATCATTAATATGCTCTCTACCTGAATATGCATGAAACATTGTGCCGCTGGATTTTAAGCACATTCACTAAATCAACTGTATGTCTGAAGAGAAAGGTATGTATATAATGTCTATAATACATGTCTTTAAGGTGGTAGACCTGGGTTGAGGGACATAACTTTTGACAATCTTTGGTATGTTTATGTCAACCATTTTTATATATCTAATGTAAGCATCTTATTAAC
>JAULBM010017145.1:0-11478 GCA_032357055.1 Geukensia granosissima | reverse complement strand
AGTTAAAATTCTACTGTCACTTGGTGGGTGGCTGTCTCATGGACAATCATGCCACATCTCCTATTTTTATATTGATGAATCAATTGCTAAAACAAGGATACGTCCAACCAAAGTAAAATCATCCTTCGTTAATTCTATATATTCATCATTATGGAATGTTTTTATTCTAGACTGAATTTTAAAATTAGAACTCGAAGTGACTTGAACATGGTTAACAGAAGATCAATCACTGGTCGACAGGTGACTCCCGCTGGACAGAGTGTGCTTACACTTTAAGAGCACCTTTTCCCAAAACTTTTCCTTCTAAAAGTGTCCTTTACTCGTTTTGATTTTTTTTGTTTGACTTGGCATTATTTGATCCCTGGCATATCTTGTTACTGGACTCGCTTACTCTTACAGGTTGTTCCTGATATACATGAGCAAGGATGGTCCAAGGAAACACAATATTGTGGAATATTCCACTTTAAATTCTGGCAATGTGGACAGTGGATTGATGTTGTTGTGGATGATTACTTGCCTACAAGATATGGACGGCTAATATATCTCCATTCTAAAACCAGGAATGAATTTTGGTCTGCATTACTTGAAAAGGCATATGCAAAGTAAGTACAAATTCAATTCGTAATTGGGTAAAAATTTCCATTTGTTATTGAAATATATTCTGAAAAATGTGATGTTCAATCGTTTGTATTTAGTGTCAGCTTTTGGTTTCATCCGGTTTAAAAATTAGTTTCCCGCCAAAAGACCTCCACTTTTCCTTCCAAAGCATCTTGAACGAGGACATCTTCATGGGTTGTAATGGGCAGGATCTGATAAAAAATCCAGAGAATATAAAAATAACAGATGTGGCATGATTGTCCATAAGACAGCCATCCCATCAAATGACAGCCGAGTTTAAACTTCTACAGGTCCCATTATGACTTTCAATAATGAACCAGAGTCCATACCATAACGGAAGCTGTCGAAGGCCCCATAAGTTCAAAATGTGAAACTAATAATAAAACACGACAGTCGATCTGATCTTTTGCAACAAAAAACAACAAATGACTAAGTAAAATTGACAACACTAGACTACAGGTTCCTGGCCTGGTCTATGCACATTGAATATGTAGAGGGGTTAAAACGGTTTGTGAGCACTTAACCCTCCCCATAACCTGTGACAATGGTGTGACAAAAGAGCAGTGAAAACACACTATAAAAATCGGTTGAAATGGATTTGGCACTTGAGATCGACACTGAAAACCAACAACAAATACAATCAAAACGTATACATGATATAATGATACAACAAGTATCGACCTGAAGAGAGTTCTCGCAGTTGGTGTCTGCTAATTCAAAACCCAAAAGCAATCTATCAGGAAACCAAGTTTACCTTTACTACGTTGTTTCCAGGCTTCAAATGATGATTTAAAACAGAAGGGCGCGCTGACCCATCAGCTGTTTCTTCTATTCTAAAATAAAAAGTTCTATAAGGCTGTCACTTCCATTTGAAAACCTTATTGTTTGAACGAGTGTAGCAATCGTCATTCATTTACGTTAGTGTAACAACTATTCTCTAAGCAAGAAAATGGACTTACAATAGTCGAAACTAAAACATTGAACAATCAATAGGTTAGTTAAGTTTAGAAATTTCAAATTTGATAGAACAAATCTCCTTTTAAAGTATTGTTGATTTATTTTTAAATAGACAAGATGTTTCTTGTTCGATTGCATCCAATACAAAAATGCTGACGTAGCAAGTAATGGTATGGTAACAAAACAGATCAACTGTAAGCATAAAAAACAAATGAATGCTACAACACGGAGATAGGTCTGTTCAAGAAAACTCAAAGCTTATCTACTTGACAAAAACATGAATTCCTACTTGTAAAAAATGCTGAAAGCTTATCGATTTAACAGAAACAAGGGATTCCTTATTAAATGGTTAAGATTATTTAGACATAAAGTTTCTTTTAAACATTTTTTATCTTTCTAGGATGTTTGGTGATTACGAATCACTAACTGCTGGAAAAGCTAAGGATGGCATGGTGGACATGACTGGAGGAGTCGGGGAATCTTTAGAAATAGACGATTATAGGACAGAGGAAAAGAAAAAGAAACTTTTCAAAATATTACGAACGTCGTACGAAGACAAGTCACTAATGAGTGCTTCAATAAGAGTAAGGGATGAGTGATAGTTGTTCAGTTTGATGCGTATAAAAATATTATTAAAAGCACCAACTTACGATCAGAAGGCGTATTTCTGGTTGTTGATTTACTATACATGACAAATTTTATCTCAATGTGTTAAAGGGATGCTTATGCAGTATAACAATGTTGATTTACCAAGATAGTCATGTAAGACAACAGTTATCTTCATGATTGAATTGTTTATCACATGGTTTCAACTGAAAGGTGCTTTGGTATTATTGTCTTTAAGAGAGCCATCCAAGACGTATATAATACCAGCATCTACATATAATTTTTAGGCCTGCTACAATCAACAAAGATCTACATAGTAAGGCCTAAAGATAAGGCAACCTGTTAATTAAAGGTTCTAAAATAAAATATGACGATCCTCGAAGGCAACAATAATCGTTCGATTAAGTTAACAAACTAAACGGAGTAACATTAAAATATTAAAAACAACATCCACTGGAGTACATGTTCCTTTAATTGTTTTAATTATTAGTTTTGTATCCATTTTGTAGGCATCTGGGTACGATATGGAAGCAGAATTAGCGTGTGGTCTAGTAAAAGGACATGCATACAGTGTAAATGCTGTGAAAAAGATACGTCTTGGTAAAAGTCTAATATCAGTATTTAACAGAGAAAAAATTCGAATGATCCGTTGTCGAAATCCATGGGGAGGAACGGAGTGGAAAGGCGCATGGAGTGATGGGTAAATGAGTTTTTCTCTTATTTGGAATATCGAGAAATCTTTATTTCACAACTATCTTTAAGATATGACTGGAAAAGAAGAAAAAAAAACTTTAAAATACAGTGTGATACAACCGTTCTGTATTACATTAGTGTTAAAATAACAGGTCGATTAACAACGAACGAATAAATCAACAACTCTTTTTACATAAACACATAAAACATGAACCCTTTTACGATGAATGCGAATAAAATGTTTGCTTTGCCCCACAGTAGATAACTCAGTTAAAGCTTTTAAATTCCAAACCTAAAAATACAAGGGAAAGTCGGAAAGTACTAAGAAGGGGAACGGTCATTCCTTTGCCTTGGCATGTTTGGGAAGTTAAAAGTCCAGTGTAGAATGCCCATGTTCGAGATCAAAAGTAAACAGTTCAAAGAGACAAAACAAATTTGAAACAAACAAATTTAAATCGAAAAAAATGAAGACTTGGATTCAACTTTCGTTTAGTAAACTGCAAAAATATCAACAAATAACGGATATATATTTCCATTTAAACAGATCACCTGAATGGCAGAAGGTCAGTGCAAGTGAAAAGAAAGCTTTAGGACTTACTTTTGATGACAATGGAGAGTTCTGGTAATTATTAATTCATTTTTGTAATTAATCTGGATGATTGAAAAATATTAATTTTGATATTTTCGTATTTGAAGTATTTTTTTTCAATAGAGTTCTAATTTTTTCATTACAGCATTAAGTAAAATATAAGAAATCTAGATGATGAATGAATTTTGCTTAAAAACATTATTATTGTTCTCTCGCTTTTTAAAGAGCAATAGACAAATACAATTTTATTCATTTTTTGTAATGAATTTCAGGATGTCATTTGAAGATTTTTGTCAGTATTTCACAAGCATGGATATTTGCCATTTGATCAACACATCTATCTTTTCGTTAAAAAGAACATGGAGGGAGGGGAAAGCATTGAGTGAGTGGAGGAAACTGGACAGATGTGGAGGTTGTTCAAATAATAGTACATTCCTAAATAATCCACAGGTGTGTAGAGAACAATTTTGATGGTGGTGGTAGTCCTATTCATATTCTTACTCATGTAACTGCTAACACATTAATAGCGCGCGCTAAAGTCGTTTGTTGTTAGATGAGATTTTTGACATTTCAGTTGGGGACTATAAGGGACAGAAACAACATACCAATCAAGATCACCGTAGTTTATTCATATTTTCAACAGTTCGTTAAGATTTTAATATGTTATCGTGTATTAGAGTAGAACAGACTCGACTTAAAGAGCTTTCATATCTTTTATCAATTTATAAAGTAGTTTTAAATTAGTAATTTGTTGAAAAAAAAAACAATATGAAATGTTGCTATTTTTCAAAGTTAAAAAAATCAGGGCTGATGAAAATAATAAATTATTTTACTAGAAACTAAACGGGTACATTGTTTGTTACATGATTTATTAGGTATTTTACTTTTTGTGATTAAAGATTTAATCAGTCTGGCAGGGAATATTAATAATTGAATTTCAGATTCAGAGGCACTATTAATTTCCATGTTCACGTTCTATATCGGGGGATTAAAAGCTTTTCCCAGGGAGTGACATTCTTCCACTTTTTTAAGAGCCTATGGATACCTCTAGATTTGTAATTTTCCTCTGTTTCACATTTACTCCAAAGGTTTTTATCAACTCATTTTCATATTATCTGCAATTAAAAATGTATCAACAAAATAAGAATACTCATATTACTTTGAATGTGTTCATGTCATTGGCAGCAGGCGGATATTGTGTTGGATTTTTGCTGTTTCTTCATTTTGTCGAAAAAAATAAGAAATTTCATTTTCTTACATTGACCTTTGATAAAAAAAACTGGTTTCAAAAATATTTTCTACTAAAATTTAGAAATGAGTTTTAATTTTAAGGTTCCTGACTATTTGCATCTTCTATTTGCAACGCAAATCAATAACATAATAAATATCACTTGTTGTATTTCCTCCACAAAAGGAAACAGGTTAGTCGAACAAATTCTAAAAATCTGATTTTAGCAAAAAACTGGCCATGTCACCCCCGCCAATGGTTTAAATATTAAGAGGAAGCGAAAGAAAAATATGTCAAGTGATAAGGGGTTAAGTTGTCAGAAAAAGCAATCTCTGAATCTTGAACAAGACGGAACACGACATATGTGCACCGTACATATAAAAATAAAACTACACATATAACAATGAACAATGAAAATCCCACCAAAAACCAGAGTGAACTGAGCTGCTCCAGAAGTGTAAGAAGTTCATGCCTGACACTCGTCGCAGTATCCATTTCCAATCCGGTATTAGTCGATCATTTCGGGTTGTAGGGAGATCAGTCTCCAGACAGCGAAAGTTAAAAGCTAGTCCTAAGGTTACTCCACGGCTTCATAGGAAATTATTCGTCTTTATTTGTGAAGAGGTAATCCATACCGGCCGACAAAATAGTGATGTCGGCCATAATATTTCTGGAGTGGTGAGTTCACCCAAGGAGAACATATCCCTGTTTTGGCAGTTTATGTGTCAATGACTAAACTTTGTCTGGAATAAATTGTTTTATTGTACACATAATCTTGGAAAACCTATGAGCTAGGTTATATATACCCCATATACGCCAGGGAAAATGGAATGAAACCACACGTGAACAGGAAATTGACTATTGGAAATTTTTAATCTTCTATCTCGTGTTTTTATGAAGCCTTTATCTTTTGTCTAAATTAAGGTGATGATCAAGGAATGGGGTAGACTGTGGTGTCTCTGGTGGGTCTTTTATTTCACGCTCATTTGGGTTGATAAGGTGAGGATAATCAACAAATCGACCATTGCTCAGTTAAAGAATATCGTCTATATTAGGGAGGCTTGGGTTAGCTTTTCTTTCTTTTTTTCTGTGATAGCTTCTGAAAAAAAGGTCTGCCGCAGATTAGTGAAGAAATAGATCATCGAGGAGCGGTCACAATAAGTGCCCATTATAATGCCAATTGTCTGCTGGAAACCTCTTCCACAAAACGTAACAAACAAGTCAGATCGGTGAATAGTTATTTCATTTCTCTGACAATTTTTGTATCAATTAATGAATTACAAATTGCAGATTCATATCATATTAAACTGAACCAATAGTTTGGCTACATTGCGAATAATTACATGCTTCTCTAAACATTATTTATTTATAAGCATAAACATTGTCTTTGCACAGTGAAAGACCATATGAACAAAGTTTATTTTACCCATATCTATTCATTGTGTCGTTTAACACTTAAAACACTTATCTTTTTCACACAGTATGTTAATCGTTGTAGTATATATTTGATGTAAAACAACCCCAAGATGAAATCATGGTGTCCTTGGAACAATGGGATAAAAGAATTGATATGGACAAAGGAAAAGCCAATGATACTATAGGATTTACTATAATGAAGGTATCTAATTACAAAATAACCAATGTTGAATAAATTTGGAGAATTTTTGTATGTTATATATGTACATTTCAAAAAGTAACCTTTCACCAGTAGCATTAGAACCAAAACATAGGAAGATCCAAACATAGCAAAAGGAGCACTCAAATCCAAAATATCGAAACAGGAAGTCAAATCCGGCGGCAGGGACAACTAATAAGTGCAAAACGTGTTTTGGAATTTTGACAAATGCAGCAAATTTCCGTAAAACAATAGTTTTGTAACTGTTTGGTTAGTTTGTTGATATTCATTTAATGCAGGATCATTGTAGGCCCATCGCAACTTTCAAGATGAAGAACAGCAATAAAACCGTGATTATTTTTGATTTGGACCATTTTTGATGCATGATTATGGTTTTCATGTTTATTAACACCTAAAAGTATGGATTGTGAATTATAATCGTGAAAAATTTCAGATTATTATAATTCATATATTTTTTGTAGTAATATGTGCTAAAATTAATATTTGTCATATTCGCTTTGAAACTTTTCGCGTCCTGCTTCAGGGCGTTTTGCGTTAATGGATATTCATGATGTTATATTTGTCTGTTTCAGCGCAATTTCACAAAACTTTATCATATATATGACGACGACTTTAAAACATGAGGCAATATAATTTTTGGCAATACCACAATTAAGGGACAATAAGTAATTACATTGTATTTGAGATGACATTCAGTATACTCTGGGTCGAGAAATATATCTCTGATCTGGGAAATATCCTTGCATATTGCTGAGACACGACCCAATAATTATATTAGATAGAGTTATATGTGTGTACACATAAATATTAACGTATTCTTTATCTTTTTTAAATCAAAGACTGATATCAACAGAAAATTCAGAATGCATGACAGACTCAACAAGGAACATTCAGGTCCATTTTCAAATGGAAGAAGCGTGTTTGCCCGCGTTCCTCTTACTCAAGGAAGATACTGTATAATTCCATCTACATTTGAACCGGGAAAGACAGGGAAATTTGTTTTAAGAATGTACAGCACTCTAGACATGGAATTACGGTACGACCACTTAGTTTTGCTCCTTAAGGAGTAAAACAATTAGAACTGTAAATATTAGACAATACCAGTACACACAGCTAAATCTTGTTTCGACCATTTCGTTATGCCTCTTCAGAGTGTAAAAAAATTAGAAATCCATATATTGGGCAATACCAGCACACAAAGATAAATCTTGTTTCTTGCATACGGTGATCAAAGCTTTAGCTAATGCTCTGCTTCTCCGACATTTATTCACCAATTAATGCATAAAAAATTGTAGATTCATATCATATTTAAAGCATTTGCGTAGAATGAATTTTAAATCGTACCTTAAAATAATCAAGTCAAAGCAAAGCATCCATAGGTGATAAACTTTGAAAGCTTGAAATTCGTGCCTTAATCCTTTACCTCACATCAAAGTGTGATGTTTTCATGGCATTAATTCTAATCTTGTTAACAGTGAGCTGTTGTATGATAAACCAAAACCTCCTACATGTTGTGGTTTACAAGGATTTTCAAAACCTCATATTGGTGCTATGCAGATATCTATTATGAGAGGAGAAAATTTACCTCCTCAGGATAAAGACGGAGGTATGTGAGTAATGCTGTATTTTTCAGAAAACAGATTTTTAAGTGTCCAGATAATCTTAAATTGCTTTGATTTTTTAAAGAACGATCTTGGTTCTATGATTTCTTTTGTAATTATAATACAAGATTTATAAATATATTGTATCTGTAATTATACAGAAACGTCCCGAATATTATTTATTTGAAAAACAGTACGAAATACACGTAAGAGTTACAGTGATTATACATTTTTAAATATTTATGATAATTTGCAAGATGAAAGATAAAAGGGTATATAAAATGAAACCATCTGTATCTACAATATGCTAGAGAGAATGTTATAAAAGGAACTGTATTGACAGGTGTCATGCTTTGGACAGTAGATACCAAACCTGAAACATCAAAAACTACTTAGTATTTCTTCAGCTGTTAAATCTTTCTCTTAGACCAATATGAAGCGATAGAAAATCAAAGAGACCACCAAGAGACGATAACTGAGTAGACCTGGCAAACCATAGAATATTACAAAGGTTTAAAAGGACAGAAAAACACAAAACAACTAAAAAATGGCATATGTATCAACAAAAACACATGTGAACTCAGGGGATCCTGAAGGTTAGGAATTTTCCTATTCTTCACTGCTATTTGTCTTCATTAAACAAGTGCTGAAGGTCGCAGGTCAGACCAAAAGAAATAAAAATTGGTAATTGCTGCTTTTTTATTAAACACCCAGCATTTAGGAATAAGAGCAGACTGTTCGGCCAAGAGGCAGAATAAAGTGTCAGGGTAAAATGCCATGTCTTCCTACGGACTGATACTCCATCGGCTAGCAGTTTAGAAATCCCCTTCAAAACAAGGTCGGTATACATGTAAAGCAGTATTCATCGTTACTCGTTTACATGCTCTAATTTTGAACATGCATAATTATTTGCCAGTGGACGTTAAGCGACGTTCATTTAATCATCCTATTGTTTATCTCTTAAGCTGTTGACGGTTACTGCATTATATATTGTGAGAAGAAACAAATAACAACCAAAGTTGTAAGAGACACAGTCAATCCAGAATGGAATGAGAGAGTAACATTTTACCTCAAAAAGCCAGATGAAGATATTGTAATAGAGGTATTGTAGCTTAACTTTTGGTTAAAAAATATGAAATTCATGGCTATGTGGTTATGTCAATTTATGTGTTTGCAAAAGTTGGGGCCAAATTGGCACTTTCCATAATAAAAAATTACCCTTTTCCAGCTACGAAAACCTTTTAAGAGTGAAACTATTCAGAAGATATTGATGATAAATTTTGGTCGTGTCTGAATTTCCTGACAGTGTGCAATATATTTAAAATTCATCTTATGCAAAGTATTTTACTTATGTTTGTTGAGTTAAATTATTATTAATTTCTTACTTTTTTAATAACTAGGTGTGGAATAGCAACATGATACGAGATGAATTTGTTGGACAATATACAATTCCAATGGCCGAAAAGGGCACATACAAAGGTGGAAATGTCATCAGACGATATGAACTTTATGGCAGAGGGAAAGAGGCAAAGGAAAGAAAACAAGGATATATATGGTTAAAACTTTTCTACACAGAAAACATGGCTGAAGTATAAATCAATGTGACAACAATGATAATTCAAGGCTAGGCAATTAGTTTTCAGTTCTTTTAAATCACATACAACTGAAGTGCCTTATTTACTTTAAAAAAGTTGAGCACAAATCATATCTCAATAGATGCTGAATGAAGAACTTGCTTAATGTTGTTGCATGTTATACCTTTGCTTAATGCATATCAGGTGTGAAAGATTTAAGATTGTGCTGTGTTTAAGAACGTGTCTGTGTGTGGGTAAATGTGCTTATTTTGTAATTTTATATAATTTATAAACTATATCTTATAAATGTATGTAATTTAAATGTCATGTAATTCCTTCTAAGAATATATATTTCAAAGATATAGTTATTGCCTATTCATTGCAGATTTCTGACATTAATGAAGATGTCAGTCAAAACTACATTTTTTGGAAAGTCCTTTCAGGTGTAAAGAAAGAAGTTGGGTGTAAAAATTTGTATAAAACTGATGTCTTAAAAATGTTATCCACCATAAACAAACGATAATAGATGACAAGGGCTGCACATGAACTACAACATTTGCCTTGAATTTCAATAGAGTTCTGATAATCCTAAATGTCTTCTAGTTTAATCTATATCTTGGCTAAAATATTACATGTACTACTGTCAGTGCAGTTCACTTCAGAAATCGGCTTTTTCCAATTTTATCATATTTCAATCTGTTCTGGATTGACCCATGCTTAATAAAACTATCTGTCTCACTTAGTCGTTGATAAATAATCAAAAGTTGTGAAAATTTATTCAATGGTTTCTTCAAATCTGAGAAAGTTGCATTGTCTATAGGAGTTTGCATGAGGAAGGGAGATAGCTCACTTTGGCGGGTTTTCTTAAATTAGCTTTTAATAGCTCATTTCAGGTTACAAGTTCAAATGTTTGATTGGTGAATGATCAGATAAATATAATTCACAGTTTAACACCAAATATATGGTTATACAATCATTATTCAGGAAAATTGATTTTTAATGCACCAAAAATTTACTATAGATATTTTCCCACTCAAAACACTTTTTCAAAAATAGTAAAAAAATCATTTAAGGAATAAGAAAATATTTGCACTAAAAATGACAACATCAGTAAAAAGAATGTCACCTACATCCTATTTTAAAATATTCAAAATTGTAAAAATTATTGCGAATTCCAAAGGTGCACCAGTTGTGTTACTTGATTGAAAAAAGCAGGTGGTAAGACATATAGCTGTTAGTCACAATTGGTTTCAGAGTTACCACTTGGAACCATATCTGTTTGTATTTGTGAAATGGATATTTTGTACTGGTCAACCAGATCACAGTTGTAATAACTGTAAATTCAGAAATTATTGCATGCATTTATTGTTGTGAATGGTTAAATTGAGTTCTATTTTTTTTAATGACAATCCTGTTTTATTATTTCCAATAATAAAAACAACAAAATAATTCTGAATTTACAGTATTCTTGTGGAATCAGACATTTGCCTCATAATTGGTCAAAATTTAAGATTTTGTTAATCAATAATAAAATGGTGAGAAAATGCTGTTTTAAAACAGTCTTTTATTAATTTTTTACTTATTCTAAAATACTGTTCGTCATTTCGATAAAATAACAGGGCATATTTGAGTATTTCAGCAAGAATTTAACATTTTCTGTAAAAAAATTAAATATTTGGAGGTGTTTTGTTCAAATTAGATATGATTGCATCAAAACATCAGGATGATATTTGTACCAAACATTTGTACCTGATAGATCTTTAATTGTGCAAAGTTTGGTTGTGATGTTTTTGTGAGATCTATATTAAAATTGACAAAGTTGTATCAAATTTTGTACCAAATTAGCCCATTTCTCAGTATTTTCATATTTAAAGCAATTTCTATGTGCCATGTAAAACCAACAAGACATACTGTGAGCAAAACTCACAAAGGATACCCCCCGCTCCCCTATCACTTATGTTGAATTATCTGCCCTT
>JAULBM010017124.1:0-11478 GCA_032357055.1 Geukensia granosissima | reverse complement strand
CCAGCAATCTTTGTTTCCATAGATTGTTTCTCTTTTCTGAGATATTCTACTTCCTCTTTAACGTCTTTCAATTCGTTTCTGTACTCAGTCATAGATTTTTCCAATAAGATATTTTTGTCATTTAGGATTATTGCATATCCAACAATTACAGCTAAAACTATCACTGTGACACATTTGTAGAACCATGAGGATGATTTCTCCATTGGTACTTCATTTGTTGACATTTTATCACTGAAATATCCTAGCTAGTAATTATTAATTATTATTAAAGGTGGCTTATTTTATGGTCTGCTGACGGTATTTAATTTTAACTATCTATTTAACAATCGGGATTACAACCATTTAAAGAAAGACTGTGTCATAAAAGTTAAATAGACCTATAGTCCGTGACGAGATTTTGTGAGGGAATTCAATGTTTCATATACCACAATGCACCTTTGCAACGATTACAACTAAACAAATCGACCATTGCCCTTAAAAATTTATGACACTTGAGAATTAATGATTTCTCCACAATTCCACGTATATTTTGACATTATACTGCACGAAACTTCGTAGAATTTTGGGGTCAAAATCCATGTTTATATCAACTTTTGGAGGCCAAACTTTGTACACAATTTATTACAGCATTTTGAGAGTATTTTAAGCCATCGACTTGAGATGTTGAATTTCTTAATAGACTTAACAGATTGAATGTGAAATATCATGCTCGTGTTGAAGAAAATTGGTGATAAAAATGTGTTATATTCTCCCTACGTGGTTTCCCCCTACCAACTGGACTGGTCAATTTTACAAATATGGTTTTTACTGATTGTATAATAGAAAATATTAGCCCATGTCCTGAACCCCTGGTATTTGTTGAAAACACATGTATCAGTAGAGACAACAAAGTGGAGAATTATCGTAATATTTCGTGCTAGGCATGGAAATATTCATCACCCTATTTGTGATAATCAAAATACATTACGTTTTGTCCGCATAGGTATTAACAAAATGAGAAAATATGATACAGAAAATTTTATTTAAATACGGGAGAGTGTAATATACACTTGATTATTTTAAATTAAAAATACGCAAATTTATATTGTTTTTACTACAATACTAAATTCCTGAATGGTAGATCTATCCCTGAATTTCGTCGATCTACTACTTTCCCGCGGTAATTTTAGGTTGGGTCAATAGCCTGCATTTTTGTTTGGAAAAGGATCAGAAGTTTTGCATTTCGAAGGTTACGTATCAGTTCTGTAATTGATAAATTAGCCAATCGCTGAAATTTGATTGTCTGACAATTATGAAAATTATCTTCGAATAAAGTTTCAGTTTAAAATATCGGTGAAGTGTTTTTTAAATGTTTTTTTTCATCTCTTACTATAGGTCAGCATTTAAATGCAAATTAGATGTCCAAAACAGGATGGACGGGTTCATTGTCTTTTTATGAATGGAATTTAAGGTGTGCAAGCTACAAGTAGCTTTTTAAGGGTTTTCGCAAAATACTAGAGTTTAAATTATCTTAATTGAAGTTTTGAATAACGCATACGATTTATCGTATGTTTAAGGGGGTACCATACACCCAAGGGAACTAACTCTGTAAAAATCATCAAAACGTTTTAATTATGTATCATTTTATATTGAAATTAATGCATCACAGTTATCAAAATTTTTGATGATGAAATTGCTAAATATCTATTGAAATAATTCCAGAAAAATGTGTGATTCAAATTTCTTGAAATTTTCATGTTTTCCTTTTTTCATCAAAGTAAATGTCTAAACAAAATATCAAGAAAATTTAACAAGTGGAATTTATTTTCGTTATGGTGTTGGGTACCCACTAAAGTGAAAAACACTCTCTGGGGACTTACAAACTCGTCTTAGTTCATAAGAAAATTACTCAGGTAATATTTACTACGATTTATACACGGTTAACACCATAGGAAATTCTTGTGAAAAGCGTATTTTCAATGTTTTTTCATATATGACAATAAAATTGAAGAGAATGAACTTGCAACGATCCATTATTTTTTTACATCAAAAAAATTTTTTTTTTTCGTTTTTATACAAGCTTTTTCAACCTCACAAAATCTCGTTACGATCTATATATTATTTTAAAAGGGTAACACAGTTATGTACATGTTCAACTAATCCACCCTGAAGCCCTCGTAAATTATATAAAAGAATCAAGAGTAAACATGTAAGTTGTAGGTGACAAGATAATAATTAACAGCAGTTACAATTTGTACAGCTAAATTAAAAGATAGGAGATGTGGCATGATTGTCAATGCGTAAATAACAGTCGAATTAAAATTTATACAGGTCCCATTACAGCCCTCAATAATGAACCGGAGTCCAAACCATAGCAAAAGCTGTAAAAGGCCACCAAAATACAAAATGTGAAACTATTTTTAAATTACAACCACTGGAATACAGCATAAATATACACATATACTTATTTTGAAAGTATATAGTCTTTTACTGTTTCAACTCTGAGCATGACGTGTGGATGATAAAGGATTACTCCATAAAACTGAACTAGATTTGTGATAATTTTTCTTGTGTTGTACCCCAAGGATATTAACCAGCCCGGTTATCAGACTTGTCTGACATGTTTTTGCATAGCTGTGTGGTATTTATAAAGATTTTAAACCCCTATATTACGAAATGGTTCGTTTCTTGTATTGCACATGGAATAACTCCTTCCTCTAGATTTAGTTTGGTATTTCAATTTGTTTGTTTATGAGTACTTTTTGTACTATTTTCGTATCCAAGCTCGTCTGTGTTTTGGTTCTTAAGCTGCTGATGAGAGGTTACTCCTTGAATATAATAAAGAAACAATATTGGGTAAACGTCAAATGAAACCATAATCCATAAGAAAATGTTAAAGATAGCGGTCCTCATAAGGATTTTAATGAGGAAGTAATCCCGCTCCCTGTGAAGATCTCTGTATCGCTCAAAACAAATAAAACAAGTATATGGAAATTCAACAAATCTTGTCTTGCTGTTAAGCAAATAAATACAGATTGAAAAAAGAATACAGTATTTCACATTTATTAATCATTCGATTCCCTGATTCATGTTAGTACCAGAATCATAAACGGCTATCTCTAATATACACATTAGACTTGCGCACAATATCTGAAAATCATGTCTAAGATATTCTGTAATGAGGCAAACATGAAGTTAAAGCTATATTGACTTATTCCTGTTTGTTGTTGTTTAATTAGTTATTTATTGTTATTTGTTCACCATTTTTGCATTAGATTATGTCGATTGTCGTGTTTTATGTACAGTTTCACATTTTGTAACTTATTCCGGTTTAAAATAATTAAATCGTGCTATAATTTTTTTTATCTGAATAGCTATTGATAATATAAGCTTTAGATGACGCTGTTAGAATAACAACCCTGCAGTTTGTAACTTGTACCTCGAAGGTAAAAAATGCATTGTTTTTTGAAAATCAGCATATATGAAAATTAAAAGATATGGAATGAATGTCAGAGAGACTGAACTCCAGCCACGAGAAAAACAAAAGGGAAATTACAAATCTAGAGTTCTCCACAAGGCCTTCAACAAGGGTGGAATACCACTCTTTGTAAAAACCTCCAAATCGTTTTACTAAAAAAATGGTGTGTACGTATAATAATACTGCTCTTATCTTAATATTGTCAAAGATGTACATGTTTCAATTAAACACAAAGGCAAATCTTTGACCACAATTCCTGACTTGGAACAGGGACGTAGGACATTTGATGGGATTCTACTAGTTAAGTGGGTACCCAACCCTCCCTCAACATGCGGCTAAATGAAAAATCATAAGCAGCAACAGACGAACTACAAAAATCAAACAGAAATTCACAAAATCCGACCAGCGAGCAAATACTTTTTTGTGAGTTAAAGTAACAGAATAAAATATTCCTGCAAATGCTGTCATCAATAGCCCGACATTAACATATAAAATAAACCAAACAATGAGTCAACCATAGGGTACAATCAAGATAATGCAGGGACAGTTTTGCGCAGACTGAATTCAACTTGCAAATATCTCTTGTTTACCATTTATATTTTTCACCCAATTCTTATTGAGTATTTTCTTTGCATTTAAATATTGATTAACGTTTATGTATCAAGTTCCTGATGGACAACCTCACTTCTAATTATATAGATAACTATGCATGTAAACGGCATAAGGATTGTAAAATTTACTTATTCTTTTCATAATAGAACATTTCATTGATTTATATCCAGAGAAAGAACTATTATATCTATGGCAATCTACTATATTGACATCTTTATTACAATTTATTTCAACACTTTTTACTATGAAAGGAATACGTTATTTATTATAATGTACATGTATATATCTCATATTGTTTGTATGCTTCATCTTGTTAAGGAGAGGACTTATATAGGCTTGCCTGTTGTCCGATCCTTTTGATATTTGTTTATCAATAAAATATTTGAAATCATAGATGTAAGACTCCATAATTTGACAAACAGATGACCACAATTCCTGACTTGGGACAGGTATATGAGACATGCGATTGGGTTAAACTAGTTTAGACGGTACAAACCCTCCCCAACAAGTGGTCAAAGGTAAAAAATCAAAGAAAACAAAAGCAGTTGCCGACGAACTTTAAAAATCAAACAGAAACTCACCCAATCCGACTAGAGAGTATCTAAATTAATAAATGTGCTAATCAAAATTACATGCAAAAAGAAAATACCTTTCTAGTGAATGCTTGCAGTCACTGCTAGTTGGCCTTTTAATGTTTGTTATAAACGTATGTATGATGAGGATCGTATCTTTTTGGCATATATTCCGTGTTTTTTCTTTTAAATATCATTGAAAACTTGATAATATGCCTTTGAACTAGGAATTTGCCGTTCCTAATTTCCGAAAAGGCGTAACCTCACCATCCTGTGATCTTATTAATATCAGAGATTCAATAATGAATGATTAAATCTCATTAGTGTATTTTTTTTTAAATATTACCTGATATAGTTAAAAAACAGAATAATGACTTTAATGACAGGATCAAGATGTCTGCTTTCTTCCGGTACACGTTCGTTAGTTAACGTGAGACAGTTTTATTGTACATATAGCATATAAAAATTCATCATATTTATTAAACATTGATATGTAAATTGTATTTATGATTTCGAATACAAATCAATTTCATATGAGTAGTGTTAAACTCATGCTTAATTTTACCGCTATGAAATGGTTTGAGGACTGATTTTGACGTTCTGAAGGTTCTGATGGCCATGGTCTTAAAAAGGTGTCTGCCAAGACGCCAAGCGATGACAAAAGCTCACATGAACTTTGGTCAGGTGAGCTAGTAAAAAGAATTCGAGGATACCAGAGGGGCGGACGAAAATCGTTCAGTCAGAAGCCAAACAAGACCATGGCCAACAAAACCTTAAGAAAGTAGAAAGTTTTTTTTTATTGGACGATGTAAAAAACTACTTTCTTTTAAACTTCCAAGCCAAATAAAGCCAACTTTTAAAGTAAATATCTTTTTTAAGATCAATCTTGAAGATTTTTAATTTTTCTATTTCATCGGAAATGAAATATGGCAACCATGAAATCATTGTTTGTGGTTGGCTGCTTTAATAAAACTCTTCTTCTATATTTTGCCAAATGAATAATTATAGAAATCTTTTGTTTAATTATTTTTTTCTTTATTTTGTTTGAATCCGATTAAAATTATGCCGCAGTGGAAAAATTCTAATTGTTATAGGTTATTTTCAATCATCAATTCGCCTGAAACCACTATCACAGGTCAGTTATACAAGATCATACCTCTAATCCTTAGTTTTGACAGAGATTTTACTGCACTTTTTGTGTACCTCTTACTTTATCAATTTTCTCGATTTCCCATGGCAATTAAGTCCAAAATTTATCTAATATATTTCCTTTTTTATCCTTGATGCTTTTCAAAAGGGGGCCCCCTTCGCCCCCTGGTAATGTAACTTATACATTACCCCCTGGTACATATCCTCCAAACTTAACGATGCAGAACATTTCACAAAAGATCGTAACTGTTACGAGTGGTCGTAACTTGCATACGGAATACAGGTTTTACAAGTTATCATAAGTCTTTCGACTTTTTGTGAAACGTTCGCCAGGTATTTTGCAAACGTAAAACGCTGCTAGAATTTTGTTTAAAAACGATATTTTTTCTTGTTAAGTTGCATTTCTTTCTTTTATAGGTGATATCTTCTTACTGATATACGACATCGGCGACAGAGAGTCTTTTAACGAGGTAACCCGACTTTGTCAACAAATCTATGAAATCAAAGGACAATGCAGAACAGGAATAAGCGCTAAATTCTGTATTCCAATGGTCATCATAGGCAACAAATGCGACCGGGAAAAACATCGAGAAATTGATTTTTCTGAAGGGGAAGAACTTTCCCATCAGTATACCAACGTCAATTTTATAGAAACGTCAGCAAAACGGAACATTAACGTGGAAGAGGCGTTCATTAGGTTATTCACCTTGGCAAAATTGCCAGCAGAAATGAGTCCGTCATTACATAGGAAGGTACACCCTGGCGTAATAGATGATGAAGTAAGCACAACAAGTCGGAAAAGTGTTTCAATTCGTCGTCGATTATCAGAAGCATGTGGTACTATTGCCCCAAACGCCCGCAGACCAAGTATTCGAACTGATCTCCTAACCGCACAAATGCGCAGTAGTACATCACGGTCCATTTTGGAGAGTAGCGCTGGTAATTCTAAATGTACAATTCAGTGAATCAGCTGCCTTAATGAGTTAACAATTTCTATAAAGTGTCGATTCTTCAAAAGTGACATGTAATCATAGTTTTATTTTATATCCGTAGAATGTCATATCTATGGAAATGAGTTGGTTGTCATCTGTAATGTAAGAAATCGATTAGTTTATGTCTTCGTTAAATTGTGCCTGTCAGTCTGTAAAATTTTGTGGTTTCTTCTGTTAATCATATTTCCGAAATAAAAAGTTTTATCGGAAGTTTGAAAATGAGATTCTACGTCACATCAAACAAGATAGAGCAAAAATACAAGCCTAAGACCATTACATATTTGTCGACAAATCGTAACCAGAAATCACTTTGTCAATTACGAAAGCAAATTGCCATTCTAACTTGCACAACAGTGTATGGAAATTAAATGTCTTATAAGTATGGAAATTGTCTTGTCAACTTTTATATTTTTATTTAATCTGAATCGGCAGGGTTCATCGATCAATACAACGTAATGTTTTAAAAGTGCAAATATCAGTAATAAATAAAACACGTAGTGACACAACCAAGGTCAGCAATCAAACACCAGACATTCCGCAATATTTTATTGGCTAAGACCTCATGATGATGTCCTGGTCATTGATTCAGTAATACCAAGTAGAAATAGAAGAAAATTGATGGCGAGGTTTACAAAGTCAAAAAGAAACTTTGTCATTATATTAACAAGTGTGGGCATAAAAATGTCTCGCCTGTATATGCGGCTTTGACCCTATAAACGTGTGGACACAAAAAATTTCTTAACTAAATATTCAGAATGTAATACCACCAGGACATTTAAATAAAAAAATCAATAGTCAGAAATTGAAAATATGATAAAGAAGGTGAGTTATTGATGATCAGTTGTGAAACTTGACTGAAGTCGATGAACCATGAAAATGAGATCAAGGACATAAGATACATGGCACACTGTCATGTACTCCTAACAACCAATAAGCACATCTAATACTGATGACATACCACTTACAGTTACTGAGAATCAGACCTAAGCATAAAAACTTGACCCTGGTCAATGGACCGTGGAAATGAAGTCACCACAAGGCCTTCAACAAGGGTGGAATACCACTCTTTGTGAAAAGCTCTTTAGCCATTCTAGTCGTATTATCACAATCTAGATATTAAATCTGAACGGCTCGAAATTTATAATATTTAAATTTAATATATTATCTACTGGTTAAAATGTATGTGTATTTTTTCGAAAAATCTACCATCTTATCTCTAAAAAATATTATACAATAATTAGAAAATCCCTCGAACACGAAACGAACCAAATAAGCTTCAGATGCATATAATAACCATTTCTTAATATTTCTTCAAACGATGTATATGTTTAAAAACTATCGAACATGAAAATTTGTCAGAGTCCTTTGTGTCCTGTAAATTGTTGGTATCTCATATTTCTCAGGTTCCTGCCAACCAAAAACATCGCTGGTTATCTACAATTGCATCCGAGTCATGGTCCTAGCTTGGAAAATGTAAATTATTTGTACGGAACCAATACTAATTCTACTAATCATATTTCTTCCCGGTATTATTTACTAAGACAAAAGGTGTTAATTCGCTCAAACACAATTCTAAGCACCATTATTCTTTTACTTAGGCTGACATTCTTCTCACCAATTAAAAAATCTCTACATGGCAAAGTTTTTCAAGAGTCGTCATTGATCAACTCTTTTAGTATTTAGTAAAACGTGGTATCAATTTGAATAACGTCCGAGTTTAATTATAATTATATCAGCTTTTTTACTTTAAAGTCCAATTCACTTCCTTTAGATAATGGATTTTGCCGTCAAGCAACTTTATTTCTCAGCCATATTTGTTTATTTTTGAATAGCAAAGAAATGATGATACGTCCATTATTTCACTTTCGTTTTTGTAAACGACTGAATTGATTTTGAGAAAAAAAAACCTGTTAATCAGGTTGTAGTTCTACTACTTTCGAATGTTATCCTACTCTCTCCAGTGAAGGGACTTGTTGCAGGTGTTGTCCTACACTCTCAAGTGATGAAAATTGTTGAAGGTTTGGTATTGTCGATTGTTGTCCCCCACTCTCCAGTGATGGGAATTGTTGCAGGTCTAGTACTGGCGAATGTTATCCTCCTCTCTTCAGTGAAGGGACTTGTTGCAAATCTAGTACTGACGAATGTTATCCTACTCTTTCCAGTGAAGGGACTTGCACTGACGAATGTTATTCTACTATCTCCAGTGCAGCGACTTGTTGCAGGTCTAGCACTGACGAATGTTATTCTACTATCTCCAGTGCAGGGACTTGTTGCAGGTCTAGTACTGACGAATGTTATCCTGCTCTCTGCAGTGAAGGGACTTGTTGCAGATCTAGTTCTCACGAATGTTATCATACACTCTCCAGTGAAGGAACATGTTGCAGGTCTAGTACTGATAGTTGTTGTCTAACACTTTCTAATGAAGGGACTTGTTGCAGGTCTAGTTATAACGAATGTTGTCCTATTAACTCCAGTGAAGGAATTTGTTGCAGGTCTAGTTCCTATAATCTCTAGTGAAGGAACTTGTTACAGGGTAGTACTGACTAATGTTGTCCTATAATCTCTAGTGAATGGACTTGTTGTAGGTCTAGTACTGGTAATTGTTGTTCTTTAAACCAACAGTGAAAGGACATGTTGCAGATCTAGTACTCACGAATGTTTTCCAGTTAAGGAACTTCTACTAAATCTTTTATAAATATACGATATAATGGGTGGTTCGATGTTATCAAAATATGGAGGTATAAGATTTTGAAAGGTTGTGCCTTCAAATATACATATACTTCATAAATTTATCAAATCAATACCTCGGTTGATGTACTTTATACTTAGAAAAAAATTATGATCGGCAGGGCAGGTTTATCTATACGATGGAACAGACAATGATAACAAAAGGCTGAAAGATTTATTCGCTTCCCATGAGACCTCAAGTTTCGTTTTCTCCTGTCTACAATGTCTATGATGTCAAAGATAATGTTCGAGATATTTTCCCTTTGGCTAATAAAATTAAGACCTAGAGGGTAAGCTGTTTTCAATTTTTAATCCAATCCAATTCAAATGTTTTACGCGAGGTATCGAAATGTTTATTTGATTGTCCAAATTGTTTTTGGACAACTTCGAGTGGTTATGTAAGATCATCGTTTTTTTTATAAATATTCAGGCAATAGCAGTATTGTTTTGCGTATACACGATTTTTTTTTTGGGGGGGGGGATTCAGGGCTTTTCATAAGGAGTGGTATTCCACCCTTGTCGAAGGCCATGTAAAGACCTTTAGATTTTGCAAATTCCCTCTGTTTTTTCGTGGTTTAATTGCAGTCTCTCAGACATTTACCCCGTATCTGTTTATTTGCATATCAACTATGAGGACGAACAGTGAAACTCTTGAATACAAAGGAAAACGTCGAGAAGAGGAGTACAGTTTGCAACATGGTCTATCAATGTAATATTGCCATCAATTATAAGGTTTTGTTTGATATTTAACGGTATTTTGTAATGTATAAATAAAGCCATTCTCTCTTAGAAATGCGTACGTAATGCATAGATTCCTCTTTTGTACTTGTTTTGTTTTCAATCTGCTTAATACGCAATTGTTCTCTTATCTTGTAAGTTCACCACTGCTTTACCCCAAATTTTGGATTGGAAAGAAAAAAGTTTTACAGATTTGATAGTCTGTTGTCTGGTATAGCTATTCATTTATTATAATTCACCTTTAAAACAAATGTCAGCAGACAAACCTTAAACAGTATCGTTTATCGAAGTGCTGTGTTGTGAAACTATTTCAATTTTCAATTATTTAGTGAAAGGACATAACCTTTGAGGACGAACAAACAAATCCGTACATGGAGTTAGCTTCATAATATGGTAAAGGAGCTATGCGTCAATGTCCTGAATCTTATAAAGTTTACATAACTAAGTATGTTAGCAAGCAAGATAAAATTCATCTTTAAAGAATAAACGAGATTTTAACTAAACAAAGAGAAAATATATGAATGACAATTTTTAATACGACAGAAACCTACATTGTTTATAGCAAACGGAATTGAAACTTTATATAAACTTCCTTAATAAATAATTTAAAACAAGAATCGCATAATATAGTGCATATTTATACTTAATGAGTGCAAAACCCCAGAAAATATCACTTCGTTCTGTACTTGTGAAAGTTCCCCATTCAAATATAATCCTGCCGGCCACATGATTATCGGTGATCTAAACATTGTCGAAAACATTTCTCTACGAATTGTGTTTTCCAAAGGGACAAAGTTCCGTGAGCCTCAATCCATAAACTGGAAGTTAAATTTCAAGATCCTTATAGATTCGATCGAGGATTATGCTAGACAGTGGGCCAAGAGCGAAGAAGAGGAACTAGATACCATTTCCGAATGGGTGAAGGCTATGCGGTCGTTGATACAAGTACCCAATCCCATGTTAAATAGATCAATGAATACACACGCGAAATCGGACTCCAAGATCCGAGTGTTGCCAGACACCTCTCTGAACTACATGACAAATATGTTGTCGTCCCCGCCGATAAAACCCCTAACAACATTGTTTTTGTTTGTAAATCACACTTCATAGGCTGCTTGATTAAGGAATTAGGTTCACTTGGCAACCCAACATATACGACACTTACCAAAGACGAAATCCTTGACAATCATCGGTCAGTTTTGTCTTCTTTTGGAATTTCAACTAAAAAGGA